>CAAKHB010000485.1:127292-138822 GCA_901007665.1 Aeoliscus strigatus
TGAAGGAGAGGGAGGAGCAGCAGCACAAGCTCAGGTCTGAAATCCGCTGCCGATTCTTTTCTGATGCTTTTTCAACCATTGGGTTTGCAACGCATAATGGTGTGTGTGTGTGTGTGTGTGCGCGTGTGCGCGTGTGCGCGTGTGCGCGTGCAGGGAGGAAAAGGAAGCCGCGCTGAGAGAGTTCCACGTCAGTCTTGAAGAAGAGCGGGCGGCGGAGCGTGAACGGCTGGAGACGCAGAAGCGGAGGGACATAGAGCATCTGAGGGCGGAGTCAGAGGAGGAGCTGCAGGTGGAGAGACGGAGACTTCAGGGAGAGAAGGAGGGACAGCTGAACTCTTTGAAACTGGAGGTAGATGTTCCATCGTCCGTTACTGCGATCCAGTTGTAGAAGATGTCCGAGGGCGTAACTTGATGATGTCACGTCTGGTTGTTGTAGTTCCATCACAATCCTTCCATCCTTTTCTTTCTTTCTTTTATTTCACTCAAGGTCACCGTACAATAAATGAACACAATATAAAATATAAAACATGCAGTAAAACACAATATAAAACAGTAGGATAAACATCAAGTGCAAAAAAAGACTGAAAACATGAATAAACAAAAAAAGTAAATACACAACACAAAGTGGATGAGTCCTTGAAATGAACAGAAGTGATACAAAGAGCAGTGTTTTTGTTATTATCCCAGTGTTTCATCTCCTATTGAGCATCTCTCCAGTAGAGGAAAAGTCAGCGAAAAGAGATTTTATGTGACGTATGAGACCCGTATGATCGATCTCATCCATATCTGGCAGTGACGTCAGTGTTTGTGTCAACCCACCCCCTAGGCACTGGAGTGAGCAGGGCTTTTACACGCTAACGCCGACTGCAAGCATTTCAGATAAGAATATACAGTTCATAATCAGACATCATCTGTATTAAAATAAAGAGACAAAACACACGATGCTCTGAGCTGACTTGTTTACCTTGATCTGATGGCCAAACATGTTCAACACTGTTCAGCAGAGAAAGATAAAAGTGTCGGTCTGTGTTTGTCTGTGTAAAGTTCAACACCACGGAGAGACGGAGGATGAGTCCAAGACTTGAACAGCAACTGGGAGACTACCAGAGAGAGGTAACCCCTCCCCCCTTCTAAAACACACACACACACAGATTAGTCAGATTATTATTATTATTAATATTAACACCTTTCAAATCCTCTTCCTGTGATGTAAAAACAAAGTAGGGGGAGTCTAAATTTTGTGTTTAAAAAAAACCCCAAAAAACAAGCTAAATGCGCCCAAATGTGCAGGCAGGCAGAATGCAGCAGTGTGTGTGTGTTTCTGTGTGTGTGTTCCTACAAACAAGGTGTTGCTGTTGTTGTGTAGCTGGCTGACCTGCTCCAGGAGGTGCGAGAGGAAGAGCAGCGTGATCACGAGAGGAGGCTGGAGCAGCTGAAGGACGACCACAGGAGAGAGATGAACAGCATCAGAGAGAAATACATGAATGAGGTCAGAGGTCAAAGATTGCTTGTTTATTGTCAGTGTTTTTTTTACCCCAACAACCAGTGTCTTCTTCTCGTTCGATTACCGTAATACACTCTTGACAGGAAGCTGCCCAGAGGCAGCGCTTGCTCTCCGCTCTGCAGGAGGACAGAGAGTGTCTGCAGGCTTCACACACGGTTCAGTTGGAGAAACTCCGCCTGCAGCTCGACGCCCAGATACAAAAGACACAGCTGACACACTCGCGCAAGGTGAGAGCTCACGAGTTACGTTCAGGTGGAATGCATATGAGAGTGGTCACGTCTTCCCGCAGGAGTCCGAACTACAGGAGCTGAAGGAGCAGGTGGAGCTGAGAGCCAAAGAGCTGCAGAGCCACGAGGCGCTGCTCCAGACAAAGGTCTCACAGGCTTTTCACACTGCACCCTGACTGACTGAATTTATGATAGAATCAGACCTCAGCCATTGTTATATGTGGCTCAAACACCTGGAAGCGTCTGTGATGCTGAACGTCAGACCTTCGCCGCCCCTCAAAATATACGCCGGGTCTATTTTGGCACTTGGCTGCGGTGGAGCCACGTATTTTTCTACAGAACAGACCACTCACATCGAAGCTGTGTCATTGCTGTGTCACACAATATGACACAGCAATTCCAGTCGACTTTCAAAAAATGATTTTCTATTTTCTTTTATTTTGTTTTATTTTTTTGTGTTGCTGTCTTTCTCCCCATCCGTCTCTTTCTCATTTGATTGGAGCTTCAGCAGCTTCGTCTGCTCACCTACTCGAAAATGAAACTTACTTCAGTAGCATCCGTGTTTACTTGCGTATAGACAGCGTGCTGCATGTGACATTTTTTTCTTGTTCTTAGTACATGTGGGGCCGCAAGTGGTTCATACTGAAGGTCTCATGTAAATTCTCTCATGACCAGACACGCAAAACATTGTATCTGAGCATTAAGACCTGCAGTCTGAACTAAATCAATCGGACTGAGGATTCATGTCTGTTAGGCAGCAGATCTGAAGAGGAGGAGGAAGGAGCTGGGAGAGGAAGAGGAGGAACTGGACAGACAGCTGGAGGTGGGAAATCCAGCTCCGTTGATTCACACACGGTCTGTCTGTCGTCTTTTTAGTTAACCTTTCTGGGGTGTGTGTGTGTGTTTGCCTGCGTGCAGACTTTACCGCGGCTGAGGCAGGAGAGAGACCAGCTGAAGCAGGAGCTGGAGAGGATGAGAGAGGAGAACGTACACACCAGAGAGCTCATCCGTAAAGCGCGGGAGGAGAGAAGCGAGGCCAGACGGGCTGAGGAGTTTCTGAGGCAGGAGAGAGACAAAGCCCGGGAGGAGAGCAGGAGGGCAAAGCAGGACAGGGAGTGTCTGGAGAGCAAACTGGCACTGCTGCAGGAGAGATGTGACCGCCTCAGTCAGAGTTTCAGGTACAAACCAAGGTTTCATGTGTCCTCATCTACAGGTGTAGACCTGCTTATCTACACTACAGGGGCCTCAGTAGATAGAGTAGATACAGCTTCATTTTATTCTATTTTTTCATATTCTTATTTTTATTCATTTATTCAAACAGGAGAAGAACTTTTTTTGAAAGCAGAATGCACAAAAATCCCTTAATTTCTTTGTTCCTTTTTTTTTTTTTTTTACATTTTAAACTTAACATTTTATTTTTTAGGCCAAGCAAGGCATTTTCAAAGGATTGTCCTTGTCTTACTGTGTCCGAGCAGGTTCCAGCAGAGTGAGCAGGTACCGGGTGACGGAGGAACCACGTCGTCTGGGGAGGAGAAGAAGGTCGAAGTGCCCGCAACCTCCAGTGACCTCAGAGACCTGGACGAGTCTAGACTCTCCCCTGCAACCGACAGCCACAGCGGCGTGGACGGGTAAGGAGACGGGTGTTTGGGTCGTAGACGTGAGCCGGTGTGGGTAAATGTCTCTGCCTCCCATAGTACATCCATCCCGAAGATCAAACTCTTCCTGGAGAGGGAGAACAAACGGCTGATGGAGAGACGGGCGGGACAGAGCAGCTCCGCCCACAACCCCACCCAGGAAGCAGCAGTGACCGAAGAGATGATCAGGAACCTCCAGCAGGTAGCGGAGATGTGGTATTTGGCCCCCGATGGGCTGGGGTTGACTTCTCTTCTGTTGTCAGGTGTCCAGGAACGTGTCAGAGCTGCAGTGGACGGTTCTGAGCGGAAACGGTCTCCTGCAGCGGAAGGAGGAGCAACTCCAGCAGCTGGAGAGCTGCATGGCAGAGGAGGTCAGGACGGTTCCAGCACGGCTCGGCTCTGCTCTACTCGGTTCCGTTCCCGGCAGGCGTAGTACCTCCTCCACAGGACTGCTGGCGGCTGCGCCAAACTGCCTTGACAGCGGCTTTCTGTTTTTTTTTTTTTCTTTACCTGAACACACACACATAAACAACGTAGGGCGTGGAGGAATCTGCTGCTCAGTTTGTTCATTTGTGTCGGAGCAGGACACGATCGCTGACACAGAACTCCACTCCGTCCAGCTCTCACAACAAAGTTGTAACCGGCCCAAAAACTGAAAAACGTTTGGACTTCCTAAACGCACCACATTGTCTGTTTTGCGCACATCAGCTGTGTTAAATGAGAAAGTGGCGAGGAAATCGCAGGTAAAGCTGGCAGTCGACTCTGTGGACCAATCAGAGGCTGGCACTCTGTCACATGTTTAGTACCGGCTCAGCTCGCTTGAACTAAAAAAGAAAGTACCAGGAAATGCCAAAAAGCTGCATGGAGTCGAGTCGAGCCGCTCTGGAGCTGTGTCAAAGCACCCGTTGTCGCTTCGGCGTCTCACTTGTGGTGGAAAAGGAATAAAGATGCACAAGCTCACGTACGTTACTATAAATGCCGACGTTTGCTGTCGTTTCTTCCTTTCAGCCGTTGTTCCAGAATCTGTCTCAGCTGGCAGGAGAGAGGAAGGTGACCTTCGACGTGACAGACTCAGACATGAGCAGCACTGAGGACCCACTGAACGTGACAGGTGACACCGGGATTCTCCCACATCAAATATACACCGTGTCCACTTGTAGCAGAAGTCTATGTTTGGGGGGGATCTAGCCTTGAAACAAAATCTGCATCATTTTCTGCTCAATTTTTTGGATCAAAAATCGCATTATGGACGGGCCCGTACTGAGATGTGGGAAAGTCATGTGACGCAGTCACAGTTGTTGCTGTCTGCTCTCGTCCAGGATGTGGAGTTACGTTTCTGGAGAGGTGCACGTGGAGCTACGCTGATTGAAGACTCTCCTCTCTCTTCTTCTTCTCCTCAGGTCATCTCACCGTCCCGGACAAAGTCCAGGAGTTAGCCGACTCCCTGCAGCAGATCTCAGGCCAGTTCAACTCTGTCCTCAGTGCTCTGGGCTGCCTCATGGAGAGGCAGAGCAGCGTTCCTCTGCCTCAGCCTCACTCCGCCGCTCCTCCCATCCTGACGCTGGGCCACACCTCCTACTCCACGCCTCCGCCGCTAGCGCTGTCAGAGCCACCCTGGAGCTGGCCGCCCCAAAGCGGCTCTGCGGCGACGCCTCACTTGAGCACGCCCCTCACCAGCGGGCTCAGGAGTTCTGACGACATCAACAGCCGATGGAGTCAGATTTTCCCTGGTACGCTTTATTCTGAAGGGGTTTTTCATCAGATCAGTCGCTGACGTTGTTGGTCCTGAGCTGTTGCTGTTGTCGTTTTTTTGTCGTCCAGGAGCTGCCCTCAGCAGCACCAGACCCTCCTCAGCCTACTCCTCGTACACTCCCACCAGGTACGGTCATCTGCTCCTCACCACATCCCACCTGTTGACTCAAGTTCATTTTCTCGCTAATTCTAGGCATAGGCTGTCACTACGGTAAGGATCACTGTAATGACAGACTTCTTCTATCTGATGGATGTTTTCTCCTTCTTCTTGATCTTTCTTAGTATGTTTACATCACATGAGTTACGTGTGCATGCCCCATGCTCTTCTTCTGTTTTCTATGTATTTCTGTGGCAGTGTCACAGCGCCACTCGCAGGCCTGGAGTATGTACAACAGCTTATTCACCGGATTTGTGTGGACGCAAACATTTCTGGAGACGATCTCAAA
Organism: Aeoliscus strigatus; assembly: GCA_901007665.1. NCBI lineage: Eukaryota > Metazoa > Chordata > Actinopteri > Syngnathiformes > Centriscidae > Aeoliscus > Aeoliscus strigatus. The sequence goes on from CAAKHB010000485.1 coordinate 132,856, forward strand.
ACTAGGCCTAAACCTGTCTATCTGTGTGTGTGTGTAGAATAAAAAAAAACAAGTTGCTGGCAAATCTATCAAATCTAAAGAGACAAAACTAAAGATACTCACAAATACGGTTGACAATGAGCCGCGATAAACAGATGAAATATTAGTTTCAGTGTAATTCCAGCGTGCAGACAGTGTTTCTGTCACGTAGTCACGTAGAGGTGACCTGATGGTGAACGTCACCAGTGATTTCCTGCTGTTGGAGAACGGGCTCCACTGTCATGAAGTGGGTGTGAGGGGTCGTCCATGATGGAGGTCAGTTTGATCAGTGTGTGTGTGTGTGTGTGTGTGTGTAGCCTGCGGCCCGTGCAGACCTCAGGGGAGCTCGACAGCCAGAAACTGCAGAAATTGATTGACAGCAACAAGAGGTGGCTGGAGACACGCAAGAAAGACCCCAGCATGTATCCTTCTACACGCAATGAAACCTCATTGTCACTGTAAACAAACACAACAGAAAACAAAGGGCGACTTGAAATGAACTCAACTAGTCCGTCGGTCAAACTTTATTTATACACCACTGTTCACACAGAGGATGCAGCCCAAAGTGCTTTACATAAAAACAATACAACAATAGAAACCAGATATCACCCCCCCCCCACCACACACACACACACACACACACACACACACATACAGACACAGACACACACACACACACACACACACAAACGTGTAGATTTAACACTGAGGAATAAAGCACATTGAGGTAACGCGATCAACACTCACAACCGATTTGAAGTGAGGAAACACTAGAGAGAAGGTAACAGTAAAAATAATCAAATTAAAATCAAATTTAAAATCAAGTTAAATTGAATGGAGTTAAGTGTGTGTGTGTGTGTGTGTGTGTGTGTGTGTGTGTGTGATGCAGTAGGACGGTACAAACTCAGCGTTGTGTCTTTGACGTTCAGACCTCTGTTCACTCGCTTTCGATACTGAGGACGCGGCTCAGGTCTGGGGCTCAGGAATCCACGTCTGTGACAGTTGGACTTTGGAGCGTGGAATCACGTCGGGCGTCACGCGGCACCTCCCGCGGCCCCCGTACGAGTCCTCTGCCGTGATTGGACGAGGAGCTCGCCGTCCTCCCACAAAGCGCTTCCATTCAGGTTTTCTTTTTGTTCCACGTCCAACAGTTTCATCCAGTCTACTTCGATGTCTTTATAAGGATTTTGTTTTCTACGTTTTCGCCGATAAGTCGAGCTGCTCCCACTTTACAGATCATGAATGAAAGATTCGACGTTCTTCCGTCACACATTTTGAAATCCACCTTTCAGCAGATGGATGCTGCATCTTTCCATAATGTTCAATCATGTTGTGAATACTTGGTGCTGTAGGTGGCGCTGATCGTACATCAGCTCACATTTCTGTTTATCCTGGTGTGTGTGCGTGTGTGTGTGTGTGTACTGTCCTTTGACTTGTGTGAAAACATAGAACACACTTTTGTAAAGGTGATCAGTGCTTCTCCCATGTTACTACAAAGTCGTGAATGTTTTTGTGTATCAGTATACGTATATATATTTATATTTGCAGGGAAAATATTATAATTTTTTCTATTAAATATTTTTATAAATATCATATTTGTGTGTGGGGGGGGTTTGTGTTCATTCACCAACGGTATTCTTCTGTCATCATAAACAAGTATGTGTACTGGAGGTACTGGAGTTAAATTCATTCAGACCACAGTCAGGGTGGAGAACATTCTGGCAGATCCTCTCCTCCGGGTGAGCGGAGAACGGCTCCTGGGAGTGTTTTACATTTCAAATCCTCTTGAGTTCAGAGCTGACGACCGAATGTTGATTGAGCATCAACACGGATCCATCGGCTCGGTTCTTCAACCTGGGGGTTGTGTGATCATCTTCAAACAGCCGACAGCAGGAAACATGGTGTCACGGCAGCACCCCCTGTGTGGGTCGAAGGTCATTCTGTAAATGTTTGAGCCCTAAAATGACATTGTTATTTCAACGATCTGCACTGGAATTTCACTCGTGTAAAGTCACCCAGGTTCTATCAGGTATTATTTTGTATATTTCAGCTTCTTTCATACATTTTTACTTCTATTTTTATAACCAGGATCAGCAGGTGGTGCTGAAACAGGACAGGACAGGATTTTCTGCAGTATTATACACGTGTTTGCTTCATTTGGGAGTAAAGTGACACGTACTGTTGGAAGAAGAAGTCCTCGGACCTTTTCATCAGGCTGAAGTTCAAAGGTCACGTCATCGTTCCAGCAGACTTCATGATGGAGCACCATTCTCGAACCAGCGGGGGAGGTTGTCTCAGCTGTCTGTCTCTCTCTCTCTGCTCGCTTATTCTCTCCAACACACCACACACACACCACACACACACACACCACACACACCACACACACCACACACACTGGTTGAAGTCTCGGTAGGTGACATTGCATCTCATGAACTCTGATAACTCAAAGGCCTAGAAGAAGTCAAATACAGATGATACAGTTGTATTTAATCCCGTGAGTCATGACTATGAGAATGGAATGGAAAAGAAAAATGAAGATCCAAATCATGTCGTGGACTTCAGCAACCAGGGACGACCCTTATTTTATAAAACTGTATTTCTTCCTTTCACGGCTTCTTCGCACTCACCTGCATCCTTTTACCCATTGTACCACCACAGACGTAACATAACAAGTATCATGGTGCTTTAGATCAACAGCGGCAGATAGAATGAGGGAGGTGTTACAGCTTCTTTCTCCCTGAGATTTCACGTGAGAACAGTTTACATTAAATGTCTGCCTGTCTGCCAATTATACATCGACCATTTACCAAGAAGTGGAGTTTATTCACCCCGTCATTAAACCAAACAATCACAACAACAAACACACATTGTGCAACACAGATTTGAATTAGTCACATTAAACAGCGTAACGGAAACAAATTACGAAATAAACAAATCTGTTACAGCACTGACAACAAAAAATAAAAAAAATACAGTTTCTTATCCATGATTTAAAAATTCTGTATAAAACATTTTAAAAATTAAATACATACTTAAAAACATAAGTATGAACACACACATATCTACTTACATACCAAAAATAACACTTCTTTCACTGTATATCCTTTCCCACTGTATAGTTGTAATGTATAAATGTAGTTTCTCAATTATAATTATTTTCAGTCCATTTTTTTACCCGACTTTGTATATGAATGAATTATATGTTTCTTAGAGTATCAACAATCCTTCAGCATTTGGAAAAGTCAGCAAATGTAAGATTACTTTGATAAAGAAGCAGTTTCACTGCATTACTATGAAAGCAGGACACAGGACAACTTGTGACTGTGATCAGTTCCATTTCCAAAGAAGCTCATCTTATTCCTTTTCATCTTCCTACACTCCCACTGCCATTTTGTTTCATCTGAGAGAAATGTCATTACAGGAAGGTGTAGTGACAAATCAAAGGAGGCGTCTTGTCGTAGACAGCGGTGGATTTCATGAGAACGGAGTCAGTGACTGTGAACATCACATCCTGGCTCCACAAACGGACAAAGGCGTCATTGAACAACACCGTGTTAATGCAGCTTCCAGCCATGAGAGAACGTCCGGTCTGACACTCGTCTCCTCTACGGCTTGTTCACACGTGTTGTTACAGACTTGACCGGCGTCTCGTGATACAAGGGTCAGGGACGTCTTCTCATTTATTTGATGACACTAAACACAGCCAGAAATCACTGCACAATATCACACACTCACAAACAAACCTCATGAACACCTTTGGAAACCAACCAAGAACAATCTGATGGTACACTCCGGCACTTAGTAGGAGAGCGTGTCTGTGTTTGTGTTTGTGTGTGTGGGCACTGTTTTGTCTGTATAAAGGTCATAAACACAGTTTCATTAGAGAATAAATAGCTTTATTTGTTCCTGAGAGGTCAGAGCAAAGGCTGTTGCCCATATTTGACTGTTGGTTACAAATGGAAGTAAAGAAACTCTGAAAACACATTGAGAAGAAGAAAAGTTAAGTCTTTTATTGACATTATATTGGTCAAACTACAACCTGATGACTGAATAAAATGAAAGTATTATTGTTATTGTTATTATTATTATTATTATTATCATCATCTTCATCATTATTATTATTATTATGTAATTTCTGCATTATTTCCAGTGTCTACACTCTGAGACGTTTGCAGGGATTTCTGGTCCCGTGTTGTGTCTTCACTGAGCAGGCCTCGGATGAAGGAGGGAGAGACTGGAGGATGAAAAGGTGGTTGACAGCACCCTCCAGTGACCACTGAGACTCATCATTTATGTTGGGACTTGTGTTGTCTCGTGGACCGGACAGAACAAGAACAATACACCACAAGCACATTGTGAGCAGCTGCTTATCGCAGTGACGTGCGGTCAGGGGAGGCGTCATCATGACAAAAAAAAAAAAGAAAGTGTACATGAATAAACATTAAAATTTTAAAAGTGCATTTGCAGTATGACTACACATTTCGGACGTTTTAATGAGTAAAAATTGCCCTATTTGAGTTTTTCCGATCAAACTGTGACTGACTCCACGATCCAATACAAACTGAGTTGCACGTCGTGTGCCCGTCCTTGTCTCTCTGTTAACAATGATTTCAATGAGTACTTCATTTACTAGTTTCATTTACTGGAGCCCAATTACCATTCCTTTTGGTATCACTATATTTACTGTATATTTAGCTTCCATCTGCAATTCATTGCCTTATTACGATATACTTGTACAATATATTACATGTAGTACATTTTTATTTCCATTAGTTGGAGCTGCTGGAGCAAACATGTAGTATTTCTAATCTTATTAAAGGTTTACACGTCGATGCCATGTCGATGACGTGAGTAATTTGCTGCTGTTTGCTTGATAACGAGCAGATGAAACTCCATCGTGACTGAGTCATGACACAAAGTCCAGTTGTGCCGTATCATAGGAGACATTGAGCATCACACACACACACACACACGTGATGCTGTATGTTCTACTTCTGGTCTGACATCCATTTTTCTTCATTTGTTTGTTTTTTTCCCCCCTTCGTTTTCCATCACACTGACTGAGCGTTGAAGGACACAGGGTGCACGCGCATCTTTAACGTCGGGCTGTTGGATCACAAAGCGGTGGGAGCGCTTCTGTCAGGAAAACTTCACAAACAGACGACGCATCTGAAAATGAGGTCTTTATTAAGCAATCGTCCTCCTGTCATGGTCGACAGTAGCGTCTGTTCCACAAACAGACAAACAAAACAAACAAACAACCCTTCACAGTCAGATCAGACAGGATACAATCTTTAACAGCGATGAGACGGATGGCGAAGATCTGACCAATCAGAGCACAGTATGACGATTAGGACACTGAAGGCCACGGACAGACTGGACGTCCTCACATTTATGTTGGAAAACGCACACGCACGCACACACACACACACACACACACACGCACACACACACACACACACACACACACACAGCATATAAACAGAATCATTTCAAGCAAAATGTACATTGTTACTGTCACCGTGAGACGTAAGTAAACATCTTGACAACCGTTAGATCGATGATGGCAGCGAGAGAAGAAATGTCCCAGCTCTCGATTGGCACTTTAAGTGTCCATAAAAGCAGAGGGAGGGGGCCACCGCTCACCCGTGGACGGGGGACGGAGACTGAAAAAAAAAAAAGAGGCTATTGTGCTTTTTTTTTTTTTTTTTTTTGGACAACATGATGACGACGGGAGGGACAATAAGGCAGAGAGGGAACGTTTAGAAGACGTAGATCTTGTCTCTCTGGACGGTGTCCAGGTCGTCGTCCATGGTGAGGAGGACCAGGAAGGATCCAAACATGGCGATGGACGACAGGAAGTGCCAGATGTCGTGGTCGTCGAAGAAGGACAGGAGGATGCACTCTCGGTTGTGTTCACGAGACTCGGCGGGGGTTTTCTGCGGCGGG
>CAAKHB010000485.1:139061-160954 GCA_901007665.1 Aeoliscus strigatus
CCTCAAAAGACCCAGCAGGTGTGTGGTGTGTCTAATTGTATGTGTGTGTGTGTGTGTGTGTGTGTGTGTGTGTGAGTGTGTGTTTCACTGACCTGCCAGGTGCTGAGACCCTGGAAGAAGAAATACAATGCAAAGCCCCAGACCACAGCCGTGAAGAGGATACACACCAACGGCAGACAGAGGATTCTCTCACCGCTCCGCAGCTTCACACACACACACACACACACAGACACACACAGACACGGTTTTAGTACTTCCCTGTGAACATACACACACACACACACACAAACCTTCATGATGATGTAGAAGGCGAAGTAGAGCAGCAGGTTGCAGATGGCGATGGCCAGCAGGTAGGAGGCGAAGTCGTTGGGTCTCTCGATGAGGCCGTAGGCCGCGCTGCAGGGAGAGACGCAACGTCATCAGTGTGTCGGCGCGGGTCTGTGTCGGCGTGAGCGCAGCCACTTACAGCGACCAGTTGACGATGTTCCCCATGACCAGCAGCACCATGCGGTCCTAAGAGACGGGCGAAGAGCTCACGTGACTGACGGCCGTCCACAGACGACGCGGCGATCTGCGGAGTACTCACTATGTACATGGGTCCGCTGCACTGTCGGATGGAGTCGGTGTAGATGATGTAGACCATCCTGCGCAGGACGCCCGAGTCTGAGACACATGATGCAGACAGGGAGCGTTTCAAACAAACTCTGGTCTGAACGTCTTCTGTCCAGGCGATGGGGTTTAACAAAGGTTAACGAAAAGGTCAACGCCACAATAAAAGACTCGACCGCATCGACGGACTAATCGACAGGCTGGTGAGACTCTGTGTGAATGGGCTTTGATAATTTGTACCTGAGTGTTACCAAAATAAAATAAAATAAAATAAAAGAAAAGAAAAGAAAAGAAAAGAAAATAAAAGAAAATAAAATAAAAGAAAAGAAAAGAAAAGAAGAAAAACACATTTAACATAATTAAAACACACATTCAATTAGGGACCTAATTGCAGAAAATAGATTGACAGATAACGAATTACTGTATACTTACTTCTACTAAGTTGTTTTTACCATGTGTTTGTACATAAACCACGACTATCTAACCAGCAGAGGAGCAGCCTGTTGGATTTCCTGGTGTGATCTTACCGAGGCGCCATCTGCCCATGTAGTAGAGCTGGGTGCTGAGGAGAAGAGTGGCCAGGATGTGAATCACCGAGAAAACGATCCAAAATACCATGTTTCCTCTGCCGAATACCTGAGAACAAACCAGCACCGTCATTGGCAAATGTCCTGTGTGTGTGTGTGTGTGTGTGTGTGTGTGTGTGTGTGCGCGCACGTACCACTCCAAGCACAGAGAAGAAGATGACAGCGGCGAGGCAGGCGTACGCCGTGTACGCGCTGGCGTTGATGTCCGGGTGTCTCTTCTGATACAACTTCAGCATACACAGTCCAGCGATCATGTACATGAAGGACGTGTCTGCACGGAAAAGAGGGGGAGAGGAGACGTTGGGAATCAGCTGAGACTCCTGAAACCAATCACACAACCAACAACACTGTTCCCCGTTCACAAACGACTCGTTCGTTTGAATCAACTGTAGTGAATCACTCACTGAAAAGATTCGGTCATTTCGCAGTTCAGACGAGTGCGGCAGTGAACCGCTGCAGGTGAACCCGGCTCGTCTTTCTGACACGAGTCACTCACTGAAAACGAAACTGACACTGACCAATCCGATGAACGAATCCTTTGAACAAATCTTTTTACTGAATGCAATCTAATGATGCAAATATGAACCGAGATCTTATCATGACAAATGTAGTGCAATCTCACCAAACTGGAAGGTCCAAAGAACAAATCGTTTGGGTGAGTCAACTGTACTGAATCACTCACTGAAAAGATTCGTTCATTTCCCAGTTCAGCTGAGTGCGGCAGTGAACTGTTATGGGTGAACCTGATTCATCTTTCTTTCCTTGAGAATGAGTAGACTGACCCGAATCCCTCACTTACACTGAACAATTTGACAAACAAATCTTTTTTTACTGAATGGATTCTAAAGATCCAGTAACACAGAAAAGAACATTTCAAGTGTCGCACACCTGAAAAACAGTTTTGTGTTTTTTAGGTCAGAGAAACAAAAGACGCTTTGCTGCAAATATGACTTGGGATTATCGCGAGAAACATAACCTGCACGAGTGAGACCTCACCAAACTGGAAGTTGGTGTAGTTGGGACAGACGTGGTAGCAGGCGCTGAGTAAACCCTCCATCATGAGCGCCGTTCCCATGGCGTAGAACAGGCCGAAGTGTTTCGGGATGCCACATTCCTGCAAAGGACAGCGACACAAAACACCCCAAAAAACAAACAAAAATAAACAATAAATCACATTATTTTTTTTGGCTTTTAGTTCCCGAGTTACAATTCAATTAATAACATTCACGCAATTGTTTTTAAAACTTAATACTACAGACAACAGGTATCGCAGTCACAGGCCTTGTTTCATTAACTGTTACAATGGAATCGTTCAAAATCCTCAATACTGTTTTTTTTTTTTTAAGATCTCAGCTTTTTGTATGAGCTTTAACTATAATATGCAGTAATCTCATATCTGTGTGTGTTCCACTTCCTTACCAGCGCGTTGAGCTCGTGGCGGACCAGAGCTCGGTTGTGGACGATGTCCCTCCTGAGGACGATGAGGAGGAAGAGGAGTCCCAGCATCACGTAGCCCAGGTTGCTGAGGATGTTGTTGAACGCACTGCGGAGCCGAGTGGCACGTGTCAGCTGCTGAATCGCTCACACACACACACACACACACACACACACTCAAACACACCTGAGAGCTCCCAGCGGGTGGGCGCACAGGAAGTTGTAGTAGCAGATGTCCTGGTTTCCTGTCACATTCACAACCTGATGACGAGGATGTGAGTTCAGCATCTTTCTGCTCATGAAGTTAAAATCCACACCGGTGCCGTGAGCGTACCGTCTGATAGGTGATGACCAGCTGGACGACCGGCAGCGCGTAGAACACGGCAATGGTGGCGATGTTCCTGTTGGAAGGACAGTCCGTCATGAGAAGGCACCATCTTTACTTCATCTTCCTTCTGATTTCCATTCTATTTCACTCCATGCATCTCACAGGTCTGACAAACAGGAGGTGGTTCATCACTGACCAGAAGTAGATCTGATACTTCTTGCTGAGGACTCTCTTGTCTTTGCGCGCCAGGTCAGACACACACAGAAACTTCTAGAAGCCGAGAACAAAACACTCCTCAGGAGAAGACGGGCATTTACAAGACATCACGCAATGAAGTCGGAAATGAGGCGGCAGCGATGCATTTATCCATTCAGCTTATCAGCCAGTTCTTTATCAGTTTCTTTATTACGGTGAAACGTTTCTCTACGTGTGCGACGGAAAGTTGCTAAGAAGGACGAACCAATAGTTTGACGGCTGTGTGAAGAACATGCTGTGAACGAACCCAGTCAGACAAATCTACCTTTGTGCGGACTATGTTTTTGTCCGAGTCGATATCATCCAGGGTGTCGTAATCATCCTCCTCCACCGAGCTCAGAGACTCCTGTCTGCTTCGTCCGACACTTTCCATGGACCGCTCTGGTTGAAGAAGGAAAAAGCTCACTGAGGACCGGATTTCTTTTTAAGACACATCACACATCTTTGCAATCAGACAGTTTTGAAACAGAACTATGACTGATCGGTGGATTCATGTCGGTACAGAATTTGAACTCGATTCTATTTCCATCGACATCTCATTGATGTTTGATTGACGTCGTGCTGATTTAGTTTGGTGAAAATCGGATCAGGAGGCAGCGTGTCACCAATGCGGACGGATATGTGCTGAAGGTGGTGAATTGGTCGACGTTTGAAAGGCTCCTGTCCTGATCAACAAAGACACACAAAGTTGCTGTGAGGCGCCGGAGCTCCACGCAGGAACCGAGGTGAAGGTCTGCGGGTGAGAAACACTTCAAACGTGACATGAAAACCGGGAGCGGCGTTGGACTGTACCCATGTATCCGTAGTTGTTGTCAGTTGACGTGGCGCTGTCGGTGACGGCCTCTGAACTCAGCATGCTACAGTTGTCAGCTGGGGGGGACAAAGATGGCGACACAGTTCAAGCTCCTTCACACAAACTAAACTAAACTAAACTAAAATAAACTAAAATAAAATAAAATAAAATAAAATAAAATAAAATAAAATAAAATAAAATAAAATAAATAATTAACAAAATTAAAAATAATGATGGGGACAAAGTTCTAGCTCCTTCACATAAAATAAAAAAATAAATAGATTTACTAATTAAATAAATAGACTACATTTACTACTACAATAAATTAATACATAAAATAATAATACATAAACTACATCCAAGCGTGGAGAAGTAATTCCTTACTCACCGATGGAGCCGTATTCATACGGTGACACAGGGGTTTTGCCTGTGGATGCACACACAGGTTCAGTTGACAAAACGTATGAGAACAAACACTCGCAGCGGATGGTGCGTTCCAATTGTGTCAGACGTCTGGAGTTTGTGCCTTGTGGTGGCTGGGTTAGTTCTAAACTACACTGAAGACAAATAAAGTAGTTCTGTGCTGAATTCTGAACTCAGGACTGGACCGAGTTACAGAGGTGAGACGGACAGCAACTGGAACGCACTATGGTGAGGATGTCAAACAGTTAGTCCGAGACACGAGTGAAGCATTAATATGTCAAAAAATTCTTGTGCAAACAGGACATTGTAGATTTCGGTGGAGCGAGTGATTTGAGTGTGTCCTGCTGTGAAAAATCAGCCACAACATTCTCAGGCGACCAGGCACAGATGCAAAGACGCAGTGAAGATACTTTCCAATGGTCTTCACAGTTGTTGTCAACTCGAATTTGAACCTAATTCTAGTTTAGAAACAGTGACGTTTCTTCATCTGCGCGATTCTGAACGTGTGTATCTGGTCAAAGAGTGAAAGTATGTGAGCTGATGTGTGCTGAGGATCTGCAGACAAAGCAAGGGCATCGACTGTGTCGTTGTACCATCTCCGTTTTTTCCAAGTAGAGAAGCTGAACCGCACGTAAGCAGGAGGGAGAGAGTGAAACACACATTCAGTACATAATCAACTGTGACTCAACACAACAAAATTAATATTTGTAATTGTGTAAAATGTAAAATATACAACTTAAACAAAAATGGTACGCTCCCCACACCCCCTACCAGCCACTAACAGTCAGATCCATCACAGCCAGTTGCTGGGTTACCTGTCTCAGCAGGCGACGTGTCGGCAGGATTCTCAAACACCTCTCTTCTGTTTTTCATTCTACAGAAACACAGAGGAGAAGACGCAAACTGTTCACAGACACAAACTGCTGCATCATATGATGTAAACAGTCTTAGTCAAAGGTCTGTCTTACCGCTTGTTTTCCAAGCAGGCCACCAGCAAGGTGAGCAGGTAGAAGGAGAGGAAAATCCCCAGACAGAACAGCATTCCCATCACATACACCTCAGCTGTGGACAAACATCTGTTAGGACTAATCAGGAAGGAAGAGGAAGTTACAAACGGAACACCCCCTTTGCTGAGGTATTCAACCTGGAACTTGGTCTCACTCAGAGAACCCCGAACTCAGAATTCAATATAACGGCGCACAGTATTATCTGTCAGCATTAACTGTGTATGTTAAAGTTAATAATGTATCGTTTGGATTTTTTTTTTTTTTTACAGTCTGTGACTTACACTTTATAGCAGGGGAGACCACAACGTCAATGACCTTGCTGCGGTTGCCGGCCTCGATCAGCTCATCGGGGCGCAGAGGATAGAAGCGCAGGGGGCCGCCACACGCCTCATCCTCTGTTTTGACCACTACCACCACGTAAAAACTGTTGCTGGGAAAATCCTTCCTCTGGGTGACGGAAGAGAGAAGACAGGATCAGACTGGTGCCAAATACAAAGGTGTCAGTTCCATTTACTCAGTCTGCTGCTGTGGTGACATGTTGTGTATTAGTACTTGAAGCACTACCTGCACTGTGATGGCGCCTTTTTTGGTCATAGTCTGGTACATCCCAATGAAGGCCACGTTGTTGTCGAGGTCATAGACTGGACACTGAAAAGGAGGAGAGAGACGAGCATGAAGACATAAGATGATTGGCTGAGGACCACACAACATGGGCATAGTAACAGAAAGCTGTCCATAACTTATTAGTATTGAAGTGTCAGTGGAAATCCTTGTTCTAATTCAGTCAGGTCAGGACCTAACAATAAGCTCAATGATTGCTCTGTGCTGTGTTTGGTACCAGAATGTCCTGGATGGACATGACGGAGCAGGGAAAGTTCATGTCTGAGTTGACCTTGACAATCACAGTGTCCACCCCATCTGGAAAGACGTACTTGAAGTACTGAGAGAGGGGAGAAAGTAATTATTTTTTCATAATTATTAGCTTCAAATATCACAGTCTTAAAATTCCTGCATTTATTCACACACACAGACACACACTCATATATATATGTATATATAAAGTCTTCCTCTCGCCCACCTGGGCGGGTCCTCTACCAGAGGCCTGGGAGCCTGAGGGTTCTGCGCAGGATCTTAGCTGTTCCTAGTATTGCGCTCTTTTGGACAGAGATCTCTGATGTTGTTCCTGGAATCTGCTGGAACCATTCTCCCAGCTTGGGGGTCACTGCCCCTAGTGTCCCAATCACCACTGCCCAAGACATATAACAAACTGTCCACAGCTGAGACACGTTATATGTCTATACCTCACTCATCACACCCTTAAATGGACTACTGGGCTGAGACTGAGACTGAGCAATACTGGAGGAGTATCTGAGAAGTAGTAGTAGTCTAGTAGTAGTAGTTGTCTTTGCATTTTAATTTTTAAACCACACACACAAATACTGAACAGAGCAAAGTGAAACAACAGATGGGAAGATGACAAACTGCAAATGAGCAAGTCAGTCGTTGCAAAATCAATCAATAGGCTTTGTCCTGCACTGTGATGAACCTCCTGGTTTTAAACCAAACCAGAAAGTCAATTCATGTAACTCTCACACATTTACAGCTTCACTTCTTCATTGAATCTGGGAACGTTCACACCCTTGAATCAAACCTTTCTCGATTTACCATCTCTCTCCGGTCTCCACTAGTAAACTAGGCTGTGGTCAAATCCATTAAACAAACACGACGTGTGGTATCAGATATCAGCAGCCGCACATCTGACTAGAGACGTCACAGGGTTCATCTGAAAACTGCTGGAAAAGCAGAACGTGCTAAATGCACGTAAACACTGACATCATACGTCCTTTTCTCCAAACCACTTTACCTTCCTCATCACCACTCACTCACAACAAACATCGTACCTGAGGTTGGGACGGGGATGCGGTGAAAATGAATTTCGTGTCTGTCCTGAAATAAACATTAAAACAATTGTCAACACACACACAGAGTTGTTATTATTTCAGCAATTCCATCAGCTGTCACTCACTGCAGGGTGAAGCTTTCGACACGGCTGACCCTGAGCTGGTAGTTTGTGTGCTGGCTGGAAAGAGTAGACACATCCACAAAGAAGTACTGCGTCTCTGAGGCGGCCCGTGTCACCGGCTGGCACAATGTCCGACCCAAATGATAGTATGGGTACTTCCTCTGGTAGCTGGAGGGAAAGAAAGAGGAGAGAGGGTCACTTTATTCATCCTGGGAAGGGAAATTCTTTCTATTAGTTTCATCCATTCACTGATACTAAACATGCAAACACACAGTAGAGCTGCCTCCACCTGGGACAGTTGTATATTGTTCCCGTTTTATAACTGTGCTTGTTAAGAAAGATAAAACTCGATTTTCAAATTTGATTAGAAGATTCAAGAAGTATTTTATACATTTCACTATCATATTTTCTTGGTTTCTATGGTTTTATGTCGTTTTTGTATTTGCACTGTAAAACTCGGTTTTGAAAAGTGCAGAAGAATAAATAAAAATAGTATATATAAATATACATATATACACCTTTATCACCTTTATTTATACTCATAATATATATATATATATATATATATATATATATATATATATATATATATATATATATATATATATATATATATATATATAATGAGTAATTATTATTATATATATATTATAGATATATATTATATTATGAGTAATTATTATTACATACTGCTGCCCTAGATCATATACAAGCTGGATTTACAAGCATTTTAAAATGCAATAATAATGAGTCTGAGAACGAAATCCAATGTTCAGGACTAGAGAGTGACGGTAACGACCTCACAAGCAAAGTCAAGATTTGATGTCGATTAAAATAAACTGAGACTCTCAGATCTGAACTGGAGTCTCGACCATAAGGAAAGTCCGAAGTTAATTGCTGATCTGGAAACACGTGTTGGATGTTACGGCACGGTTGCACAACCGCAGCAATGACATACTTCAAGAGTGTCAGAGACATAGATTCCCATCACACAGGAACTGTGAAATCACTGGACTTCCACCCTCTTACGAAACCCCAACCTGACTCAGGCATTTTACAAAGGCTGAATTCCCCCAACTACAAGTACAATCCACAGATCTGATTAACACTCTGGATTTTCTCATTTCCTTCCCATAAACTGTTCTGCAACACTGCGCAAAATGTGAAAGCCTAGTTTCCAAAACCACTGTGTTTTTATTGTGTGAACCCTGATTTGCTGCCTCAGATATTTAGTTATCTTGCTTGTGAGTCTTCCATGTGTTGTCTGCTGTCTGAATTGTGTCTTCATGGTGTGACGTAAAGTAATAAGCATTTATTAGTGAATAAATGACTGCAGCAGCAGCCTGTGGAGCCCGTGGAGCCAGTGGAGCAACCTCTGATTAAATACTTCATGCACGGCATATGTGACATTGTGTGAAGCCTGAGATGGACAGACACTCATCAAAAATGGGACAAAACATCATGTCCAACTACCAGTTTGTGTGTTATTCTTTTGCTAAGTTTCAGGAACTGTGCAGATATGAATCTTGATGAATCCCTGGAGCTCATGTCTCAGTCTGACACACATAAAAAAAACACATGACATGGATCATAAGTGAACCATACGTCACACTCTGCTAACAGTTTTTTTGGACGTTTGAAGTGTCACTACAAAACAACCAGGCATGAAATCTTCATTGGATTAGTACTAAAATATTTAAACGTTATATCAGATGGGTCTTTTCTACTTACAGGCCTCTGAGGATGAGAGGAACCTGGAAAGAAAGCACAGCTTGTTGCTGCCGGACCACAAACAGGATGGGGCTCTTCAAATCCTGTGACACGTCCACGGACACACGGACTCCCTCCGTCTGGACACAAACAAAAGCAAAATGACCACCGTCATAAAGTACTCAACACTAAATCAGGGGAACGCACATTCCAGAAAGCAGGTTTAGTGAAAACCCTGAGTTTGTTTATTCTGACATGTGAAGAAAACTCTGCAGATTGTTTTTAATTTCAAGACTGAAACTGACATGAAAATGTCAACGCCAAACGTTTGGTTTGATTTTTGTCAGTTTATGTGAAAATAAAACTAAAAACTCTGCAGAATGTTCCTAATTTTAGGGTTACATTTAAACTGAATTCAAACATTATGAAACTTTTAAGATGTTTAGTTACATTTATGCAAGTTTATGTGAATAGAATTGAATATATCTTTATTGACATTTGCACGTGGTACAATGAAAATCAGGGCACTGCTCCTGATCAGTGTGAAAAAAACCCACTATGAATCAAATCATATACTCCTTTTTGGAGGTATACAATATAAAAGACAGTAAAAGGAGAATATTATATGATGTTTTTACAGATGCTGATGTAGCTGATGTGATGTAAAGAGACAAGGTACATATCCTGTCAGTCAACAGTGTCAACAATCAACAATATTGCAATTTGTAAGATCCTATTTCACTTGAATGTAGTTTAAACAGTGAAACCTTCATGTACTTTACATGAAAGTTGTATTTATGGTGTTTAAACTTCATAATTAGTGGTTTATGTCTTGAGTTGTTTTGTTTTTGTTGTGTTTGTTTAGAGCTTCATTTATCAAAATTAAAATGAATATCTTAACTTCATTCTACTAATTTCAGGATTACTGGTAACCTGAATCCAATCATACGAAACGTTAATAAACGCCATTTCCTCATTTCATGAACAACAGGGTTAGAGGATGTGCTGGACTCACCTTGTTCCTGGACACAGTGTGATTAAAAGCGTAGATTGTCAGGTTGTCGCTTGTGGCCGTGTCGTTGTATATAACATCGAACTCCGCATCTTTCTGAACGACGTTCTTGGTCCCGAACGCCGCCTCAGAGCCGCAGCCCAACTGGGTCACACACAGCCAGAGCAGAGCTCCCAGCCCCGGTCTCAACCACCGGCGGGTACTTTTGTGTCGAGACTTCCAGCGGCTCGATAAAACCATTTTGTCTGACAACGGATTTCCCGAACTGGTCGTTACTGTAACATATACATGGTCCTTCAGCAACAAGCAGTCGGACTGGCTAAAAGTGAAACTGTGTCACTGACCAAAATAACACCAGCTGATATCGGACGAGCTTTCGTGACAACTGTGTTTACGGTCGCTCGGGGGTTTACTCCTCGACTCACACGAACCGAAAGCTTCCACACAAGTTTCAACACACAGACACACACAAAAAAAATCAAAACAACTCTCAATTCCGGTTCCTCTGAAACGCCAAAATGCCTGCTAGCTAGCTGTGCTAGCGCTGGCATCGTCGTTAGCCAGGACACTGGCGAGGCAGCTCCATGTTTGCATCCTGCAGTTCACTCCCAGCGACGAGTTTAAACAAAATGAAAAATACCGCTGTGGTTTTTACGTCGAGCTGAAACTGTCCGTGTTTGCGCGATCCTGTGAGCATTTATTGTTGTTGATGATGAAGATCCGACTGAGGTTCCGTGTTTACAACAAGAAATAATCCGACTCCACAGCGCCTCCTAAGGGCAGGAGAGTAGGTTCTTATCTTCATTGAGAACACCCCCTGAAATCTAATGACATCACTTGAAAATATTGCCCTAATATTTCAGATTTCGTATTTGCTATTTAAAATAGCCGAGAGATACCTGAAATAAGTAAGATTATCAATTTTTTTCAAAATATGAAATAACAGAATTTATAGAATGTACCAACGATGCTGCTACAAATGTGACTGTTGTGTCCTGGTAAGCAGAGACTGATAAAATAAAATAAAAAAAATACACAGTTGGAATATGTTTTTTTCTGTCTTAAACAACACAAGGTTTGCAGTGACTGTGCTGTTACACATTCTTAATGTGATTACCTGAAAGTCTGGAACAGCTGTTCTCTAAAGCCACAGGTTCAAATCCCACCCACTGCACCTTTTGGATATCAGCTTTATAACTGGAGACGTTTAAGAATAGTTTATATTACATTTCATGAATAATGTAAATGCTACCACAAGTAAAGTACCGTGTACTTATGACTGTCAGTCGCTGAACAGTAGTGTGCTCAACTTTGTCTATTTATAACATCCTTGATTGGCATTTCAAATTCAGTCTACATATTTGTATTCTGTCTCATGATTTGACTATAATGCAAACACTCAAGAACGAATAAAGACATTGCAGTACTATTATCCTATTCAATCAAACATGACATTGGGGCGAGGGACAACACAAATCACCACGGCGTGGTGCTGTCGAGCTTTTTGAGCTGAGACGAGACTAGATGCCAATCACAGCCCTTAAAATCCTGTTTTCTATATAATAATAAAAGATATATATTTTGATGTTTCTTTTCAAATTAGTGATGTCGTTCGTTTCCCCAAAAGACCTTGTAAGACTATTACCAAACAGTACGGCAAATGGCAAATGAGGTTCAAAAAGCAGTGTAGCAAATGAGTCGTTTACTCGAGAACAAATAATAGATTGGAAATACGTCACATTATTTATACATTCACAATTTTAATGCAGTCGATTGAAATTGTCACTGGAGAAGTGTTGATGATGATGTGAGAGCGGTGTAAAGCCACATGAGCGCGTGTGATCACAGAGTGTGGCAGGAATCACTGAATCATAAGAGCCGGAGCGATAATACGCACTTCTTTGTCGCCATGACAACCACAATACGTTTGCGAGGATGAAGTCATATGTTACGCTCGTCGTTTCCATGGTTACAACCTAGAGATGGCGCTGCGGAGGAGCGGTCTACGTAAAATGACGCAGGGCGGGGGCGTTCCCGCGGTGCGCGCTGCGCAAGGCTGCTTGTTGTTCCCGCAGAGAGGCGAGAAGATGGCGGCCGTGTCAAGCGGAGGTGCTGCTGGGTCCGCTGCGGCCGGGTTTACGCACTCTGCCCGACAGACCCACGCAGGCATGGGCTCCCAAAATCGAGCCCAGCCATCCTCTGGGATCAGCCAGGCCACTCGTACCAGCACAGCCACCGGGTGCATCACCAATCCTGGCCACACTTCGGCCACCAGGCCCCCCCCTGCCCGAGTGGGCCACTACGAAATCGAGCGGACCATCGGCAAGGGAAATTTCGCGGTTGTTAAACTAGCCACACACATCATTACCAAAGCAAAGGTAAGAGGACTTATGGTCGAGGGTTAGAGGTCAACAATTACAAGTTGTCACGGCTGAATTGTCTGCCTTTCGTTCATATATTTAAGATGACGATGGGGCCTTCAGGCTCCGGAGACACAACGGCAAGCCCGCTTTAGTGACACCGCTGCTTGTTGTTTGGGGGGTCTGTTCAACACGGGGCATCACTGCGAACTGCCGTAGTAAAACACGCTCAAGTAGGCGAAGATAACATGTTTTTATGGCGTTAACTAGTATTACTAAAAGAATAAGATAGACATGGCCGTAGTTAATATGTGGCAAAGCGCAGAGGACGCAGAGAAGGGTAACGTTATTGTCGAAGATGAAAAGGAGTCTGCAGAAGCTAGCTTAGCTTACCAGCTAATTAGCTTTACAGCTAGATGCTCAAATCGTTGACAGATGCCAAAACATCAAGGACGACATTTGCAGTACTATTCATCGCATCTATAAATCATCAGTAACTTTCAAAGTTAGTTTGATTTGAAAGTCAACTTATGATTAATGTTTACCACCGACGAAATGAAGTAAGCCAACTTTGGCAGAGCTGAGGGTTCTTTCTCTTGTCAATATTGCAACGGAATAATCAGGCAGTGATTTTTTGGAAGGGGAAAACACCTTGGTTTTCTTGTTACGAAACGTAAATACCCGCATGGGTTTTTTTCCATGGCACACTTTTCAAAGCTGTACCTTAGGGTTACAATTTTTGTGGTTGTTGCACTGTCAATACCTAAGTGAGGTACCATCACTCTGTCCCCCAGCTGTCAGGGTGCCTCCTCCTGTCTTCATTTTTTTTGTTGTATTTAACCAACTTCACCCAAAGATAGATACCACCCATAGTTACTTTATTTTTATCTCTTGACAGAAATTCTCAAAGGGGTTTCCAGTAGATTACTGTTTTACAGCCAACATCAAACAGTGTGTTGGCTGTAGGGTGTTATAGGCATCACATGTGGAGGAAGTGCAGATGATGTTGCATCAAGTTTTGTTTTTCCTTTCGTACACGCCTATTGAATCAGCAGTCCAGATATGCTGGTCATGTCCCACCTAGAAGAGGGCATTCCACTTGCTGCAGACGTTGATGGCAGTGTCTTGTGTTGCTGTAATTTACTGATGGAAAAACAAGATGTTTGTATTTTATTCACATCACAACGTAATAGGTGGGGGGTAAAAGTCGTTCTTGCACTTTTAACACATTACGTGGTACATGTACTTTTGTCGTAACAAGTAATTGAAAGACCTAAGTAGTATAGAAACAATCAAAACTCAGTTCATAATGTGAAATAACAGTGTGCCACCTTACTGACTTTTGAACTCAGTGTCCTCTCAGTTGGATCGATGTCAGATTTCCATCAGAAAAGAACTGTAAGTGGAAAGCACTGTTGTATTTGACAACAGCATTTGGACAAAATATATTTCAATAGTCTTGGAGACCCCCTCTGGACCACACTTGACCATCCCTACTTTGTATCATTGTTGTGATCTATACTTGGTGGAAGTATACCCACAGACACGTCCTGCAGTGCATTTTCTTAATCTAATGTAGAGCCTTCAATCTTACAATACAATTAGAGGTTTGTCAAGGCAGCTGAGTCTGCGGCTTTTACCTCCATGCCCTTGTTGACATGCACACAGACAGACTCACATAGGTCATTTGACTGCTC
Organism: Aeoliscus strigatus; assembly: GCA_901007665.1. Lineage (NCBI taxonomy): Eukaryota > Metazoa > Chordata > Actinopteri > Syngnathiformes > Centriscidae > Aeoliscus > Aeoliscus strigatus. The sequence goes on from CAAKHB010000485.1 coordinate 153,300, forward strand.
TGCGTCATGTATCCCAGAGAGCCGAACATTCAGTTTCATGGTGGCTTGTGAGGCCAAAATAAACTTGGGTCATGGTGCCATGTCTCAGCTCTGCAGAAGACATTTCTCTATTATGTGTAATTTACAGAGCACTTGGTATGTTCGGTCTTAGATCAGCACAACTGAGACTGTAGAGCGGCGTAATAGTGAGAGATTGATGTGGACACTTAAACTTGTGTCTGCCCGTCTGGGAGTGTGAGTCAGGCAAAGGACAAAATGACAGTGGAATGTGCACAGACAGAATGAAAGAGATGCCCTGTTTCATGTCTGTTGATCGTGCTCACTGACAGAACAGTCAATTCAGGATTTTCCTACTTACTGGCAGAGAGGCTTCAGAATTGCCGGCTTCTTGTGACTATCTGATGAAAAGAAATGTGCTTTTACATGCCTGTGGATATCATGAATATGGATATGATGATCAGTCATCAGTTTAACTGTGCTTTGGAGCCTTGTGTTATGCCCTAGGTTTTATAACGATCCAATGAGAAACACTGACTAGTAAAAAATAGCCCAACAACTCCCTCAGTTTTTAGATGCAGCTGGATCCTGCACTGCAGTCACACAGAAGAGGACCTAGTTATTTATGCTTGGTAGCATAGGAAGCTCAAAGAGGAATGTACCTTTGTTATGCCTCATTTCTCTCTTTTGTTTTGATAAACCGAACACATTCAACAGGCAATTTGTTTAAAGTTAATTCCCAGGGTGCACACTGAGCTGTGTATTAAGATCAATCCTGTTGGTGTATGCACTTGTTCACTGTAGAAATTACAAAATATTCTGCCAAAGGGAGATGGCCAGCATGCTGCACCTAAATGTTGCAATAGCGAAAGTTCATTTCATCTAGACAAAGGTCAGTTGACTGGGAGTTTTCATATTCTCACACAGTCCACAGTAGATGCCGTTGGATTTTTCATGTGTTTTGTTACATGTTGATTTAGGTGGTTGAATTGCTCCATTAATTAGACAGTTTTCTGTCTGACACTTCAAACTTCTCTACAGAGTGTGGCCTCTTCTGGTAGGAACTAAAGAATAAACAGGCTAAGACAGTCTTAAAAAAGTACTAGTTTGTACTGCAGATTGTTCTGGAAGAGGAAGACAGAAAAGTCAGAGACTCACCTAGTCGAATATGAAAATTATAACAGTGATAAATGACAATGATGAATGGCAAATAATTAATGATTAATCATTAATAATAAAAATGGAGGGCTTATGTACGATGTCCACACAGGCTGTTTCAGATCTGGAGTCTGCTCTCATCTGTCTATGTTGAGTTTGCCTTGGAATGTTTATTATTCAACACATATTTCAGCGTAAGGCTCATCAGTTGGTGTAGCAGAATAACGTAGAAGAGGAAAAGATTCATGGTTTCTTGAGATTCACTACAACTTTGTACAGAGTGAGAACAATGCATGCAAATTTGTCATATCTCCACATTTTTAGTACATTTAGTTTAGTAAATTTGTACCTTAATTTTTCGACTCCCATCCATGTTTTTGATGAAAGATATTCTATGTCATTGATTGTTTTTGTCAAATTGTGGGAGCATTGCTACTTCCAGCGATAATGTTTCCCCCCACTCACGTTCTTATGTTTGAGGTCTGTGTGTGTAGTAGCATGACAAAGCAGATATGTATGTCCTTGTATGACCAGGTTGTAGATCGCGTGATGTTGAAAAATTCTCTCTCATGCCCAAAGGAAGGTGAGCAAGGTTGGCAAGAGATGACATCTCCTGACCTATTGGTCTGTGTGGAAGCAGCCTGTTTCCCTCGCTTTCTTTTGCCCTTTCCTTTTGAGTGTTTTTAGGCAAAAAAAGGGGATGAACAGGATGAAGAGGGCAGGCAGGATGGTTGGCATTAGGTAACAGGCCTAATGTTCTGTGTAACAATTTCACACACGCCCTCGCTGCATGTCTTTCTCGCGCATACGTGCGCACACCAAAAGCATCTGAACATACAGCGTCTCCTCTCTTTCTCAAAGTTTAAACATATGCACTTTCACATGTGATCTCATTCAGATGATTCATATGACAAATGCTGTGTGCTTCACTGCTCTTCAGGCCCGCGAGTCATCTTCAGCTTCAGTCTGTGTGAAACCACTGGCCTCACAGGGGAGGCACAAAGATGAAGTGGGTGGGGGTAGCAGATACAGCCTCAGACATTATCTCTGTAATAATATAATGAATTGCATAATTGCTGACTTTCACATGTAGTCACATTTATAGAGGCATTTCCGTCTGTAATTAATCACAGTCCTTCTTGGGTTTCTGTAGTGCTTAGGAACTGTGGCTACTTTGGCGTTATGTGGCATGTATGAGTCGTCCCCCAAGAAGATTTTATGTAATTTGAGCCTCAATCGTTTGCAAGAAAATACAGTGAAATGCGCATACTCAAGGATTACAAACTGGAGAGTTAGTCTTATCCTGATTTGTAAATTATTCAATCAAGAATAGAAGATAGAAAATGTTTACCAAAGCTTTAGTCTCACCTTTTTTTCAAGTTAGGGTCAAGCAACGCACCAGCTATCATAGGTATAGTCCACCCAGGGGAAGTTAGACCTGCCCACATACACAGGCGTTGCAAGGAGAGTCACTTGTGTGCGTGCTCTCGTGTGTGCACACAGCCCCAGTCACTTAAAAGCTGCCTGAGTTCTATCAACCATGTAAAACGCATCAAGTCTAAAGTATAAATGTAAAAATATAAAATACCACCAGAGTGTTGTGGTCAGAGATGGTTATCATCTGCGATTTAATGCCGGAAACAGTGTCTAAAAAGTCTAATATGTCCCAACATCTTCAGGGTAATAATCCACTAAGTCAAGGTTAAATGGAATTTTTGTTCACTGAGACATAGACACTTTGTCAAGGCTGTGTGGGGGCTGGTTGGGCAGTACTCGCACTGCTTTGACATCAACAGAATATTCTGTTAGTTTCTGTAAAGTGTGGGCCTCATTTTTGGCCCAGTGCAGAGGGTCTCATAGCTACAACGGTCAGTAAGTGACAGCAGGGACATAGTGCCAGTTCATATACATAGCTCTATACTTTTATCATTGTCGGAGAAGGACGCCGTGGAGAAGGCGAAGATGGAGAAGGCTTCTTGTATTCATGTCATACTAGTCTCTGAAGTGACGGTTCTGAAATTCAGGACTTGCCCTTGACTTGGCTTATTGTCAGGAAACCATGTGTACTGTGATTTGTCTTCTTGGCAATGCTAAAAGCTGGATGCAACTGATTTTTTTAAAGGTTTCCCTGGTTAGTTCGGGCTAAATCTTATGTATAAGTAAATTTGGAATATTATTTTTGACCACTGACCAGACAGATTGCGGTTTTATAATATTGCGTAACTCATAATTTGGCAAGTGTATGTATTTATATTGTCTTCATCATAATGGTATCAACACTGCTAGTCATCAAGGCTGTGTTGACCCATGTCACTGACCATGGTGTGTATACACATCAGAACCGGAGGTTGCTCTGGTCAAGTCTGTGCTTCACTCCAATCCAGCTGGTTGGTGTTCCTGTTCCGACAACGAGAAGAAAAACTGCAAACGAAAAACTAGTGTGTCACGTCTAGTTTCTCCACACTGTGTGACTTGCACCCCCCCCACACGCACACACACACACACACACACACCACCACCACCACCAGTTTTGTACGTTCAGCTTTAACATCCTCAGCTGAGTCATGTCCTCACATAGTCATACAATCACACAGTTACACACAAGTCGTACATCTCTGTAACATATTCTGCTGACTCATACGACTGGTGTGTTTTCATTCGTACATGTGCTGACCTCCCTTGACCTTTTCACCTGAACGTGTGAGACAGTGCATGAGGTTATATGTCGCAAAACACAAATGCTTAACGACTTCCAGTTAGCTTGAGACCACCACGATATCATGTCTTTGTCATGAGTAGGGATGTGTTTACTCAAGTTAAATGGATAATTAGTATGCGAGCTATGCACTGTCATGTTTCTAAGTACCACTGATGTGAGTAACGTTTTACGTCAGTCTGTCAGCAGAGCTCACCACGGCGGTGGCATGAACTTCATGAGTTGCATCTATGGCGGTTCTCAGTCATGCAGGTCATGGTAATTTCTGTGCGTTAACAAAGGTAACAGGACTTGCTCAATTGCTTCAATATCACTTCTCATCTGAAAGGTGTCCTCAGTTCAGTTGAAAGTTACAAAAACTTGTTTAGGGGAGGCCTAAATCCATCGTATGGTGGAAAACTACATTTGTGCCGCAGAGAAATTGAAGATTAATAGTTCAACGAATATCTGTAGTTCCCACTTTCATTCATGAATCACGATAAATGTCTCGTCATCACCACTATCTGGAAACATATTATAAAGGTGTTTCCATCTTCAGTAAATCAAGGTGAAACGCAACACCAACACAAAGTTTTTTCAAATCCAATGCAAAACCTCACATTGAGCCTTAAATATGAAACAGGGAGGGAAGCGACCATATTTGAGCATCACTTGCCCTTTCTGTTCTGGAGTTACACTACATGTTTGAATGTGGACCATCTTTGTTTAAGAGTAACTGTCATCTGCACCTGCAGATGACCTGCAATTTCCTCCTGGTCAGTCATTTATTTCTTGAAGACGGCAGCTTCAACTTCACCACATGGTGTGCTGTCTTCAGGTTTATCCACACACAACTGCAGAGTGACAGCGCTGTGTGTGGTTGCTATAGAAACTCAGAAGTGTTGTAAATGAGCAAGAGCAATGGGAGCGGAGATGATGCCGTTGTGTATCGGAATAAGAGTTTAATCTGTGGCCATATTGATGAATTAGTTGCATGTTTTGCGTGACTCTGCTTCTTTTGAACTTTGATGCAGCAACTGTGATTGTCAACAAGTGAGCACATGACTTTTGCTCTTTCTGAATGAAATAAGAGCAAGAGAATAACCGTCATTTGGAAATGAGATCACATGTATAAATGAATCGCAATTCTTTTCCGATTTAGCGTGCCGCTCTAGTGCGCACCCAAATCTTTTGAGGGAAAATTCCACAGTCCTGGTAGAGAGCGCAAAGCTCACCCTGAGTATGCTGGACGCACTCACAGCACACGTGCTGTCCTTTGGCGACACTGCAGCTGTAAACCCAACATTTGTACAGCTTATCTGTTTGCACGACCAGTGCCTCAGCTTGGTCCAAGTTCATACACACAACACATAGTCAATTCATACTGTACAGCTCACTCAGTTTCCCTATTTTTATTGTTTGTCACACCCACAACTATTCAAAGTCAGGGTTTTGAGAAATGCAGCGGACTAACAACTAACCAGCATGTAAAATGCATTCTGAACCACTTTGGCAGGTCCTTATATTCACAATTATCTACTTTAATACATTACCTGTTTTACAGTTATGTAGGTAATTTTAGTTATTTACCAATTTGATCTTACTTATTTTGGAACTTCTCTATATTCATTATTTACATTTCTGTTCTTGGTCAGAGCTGTTGAATGTGTTCGCTGTATTGAGCAAATTTCCCTCTGGGGATAAATAAAATATTTCTGATTCTGATATTCCAATACTATCCCAAACTTTTTCTTGCATGGAGATGAACTTACGTTGCCTCAAAATGAACATATTCTATAAATGGAGCTACGGTAGTTGCATTTTTTCTGTGCGTGTGATCCAGATGTCCTGTTGTTGCCCTCCAGAAGATGCAGAGGGAACAATGACCTCAACCAAACTGGATGACTGCCAGCAGGAAGAGCAGATACCTAGAACTCAAAATGCCAAAACTTTGATTACTATTACTCTGATTAAACTATGCAGTCACATGCCCAAACATTATCACTTCTGGATTTTTTTTTTACAGGTAACTTACTCACAGTACTCCAGTGGTTGATATTACACGACGTGGAAACACAAGCACTTTTGTACAATGTCCTCAAAGGGAAGTGTCAGACAAAAACACAAGTGATCTGGTTTAATGCCATCGTCAAATGTTTTTGTGTGGTCTCTCAAGAGCCCTCTTTGCTTTTCCTCACATCCCTTTCCTGTCTGCAAGAGGAAGTTTGACTTAGTCCGGCTACTTCTTGTCTGTTTTCTGGAAAACATAGCTTTGGATGGCACAGAACAAATCTTTGACTTGATTGATACAATCTGTACATTTTGTCTCTCTCTCTCTCTCTCACACACACACACACACACACACACACACACACACATCTATTTTTGGCAGAAGTTGTGTTTTTGGGCAGCCCAATTAGCTTCACTTGATTAAGTCATTAAAGCCGTCCAGCCATTCCTAAGTGGCAGACCAAAGCTCCTGTCACATCATCATCTTCCACACTGCCGGTCCCATTGTCGAGAGCTAGGTCCTTATGTAAGAGGTCTGTCCACAGTCGGAGGTCATGGTTGAGGTCAGGTTACCCAAACAAGATGGAATTTAGAGCAAAGTTTGGCTATTCATCAACTCATCCCAGTTATCTGCTTGTGTCTTCCCTTGTTTCTGTTTTCACCAGGTGCCAGGTATTTGTGTGTTCATATAACTTTGATTGGTTTCACCAGGCTTTGTTCAAATATCTTTATCAGACTCCCACGCTCTTTGTTTTCTCTGCATTTTACTTTACTTTACACTGTCTGGCTATTTTGCCATCAGTGCAACGGCGGAAGGGCGCTGGGAAAGTGTCATCCCAAAAACAAATGCAAATGTTTTGACTATTTTTAAACACTCCCCCAACTGCTTACATCTTTATTTTCCCTCACTCACTTGACATTCTCTCCATCTGACCCTTATCTCTCCCCCCCATCCTTGCCTCTCTGTCTCCAGGTGGCCATAAAAATCGTAGATAAGACCCAGCTGGATGACGAGAACTTGAAAAAGATCTTCAGAGAGGTGCAAATTATGAAGTTGCTGAAGCACCCCCACATCATCCGCCTCTACCAGGTACACACACCCTCAGAGACGACCCACTTTTCTCAGGTCCCACCCCCTACACTCAAGGCCCAATAGGTGAAGGACGGACATCAGGACGATCTGATTATACCTGCTGATGATAGTAGACATGCTGAGGAAGTTTTTGTAGTTTTAGGCTTCTTGATATGATATTAGATTTTGAAAATGACCCCGATATCCACATTAACTGACTGGTTGTCCAGTTCAATAAATATATGTACTTGTATCCGTGGTTTATTTCACTCGCATTTCATATGTGCCTGTGGCTTATCCTAGGTCCCTGATTGGCTACATCTGTCTATTTGTATTAGCTGATATCTTGACCGCTTGCACTGAGTCTTTATGCCTGAGTCTTTAGCACTTAATGCAAAACAACTAACATGGGGTTTCTGATTTTAGAAGTATAGAACTGATTTGTTTTTGTTTTTTTCCCCAAACTGACACAAAACAAGGAGCAGTTGCAGAGTTGAAGGTGGCATGTAAAACCTTTTTGGCTACTTTCACCAGAAATATCAGAGCAGTCAACCAGTCTACACTGGCTGTAGAAGCATCAACCTAAGGTCTTGTGAGAGAGAAGAAAACGAACCAGCCTGTCAGACAAACTTTTCCAACATCCACTTTAAAACAGACACCACAAAAATGCTATATTTAAAATATGTACAGCTATTTTTGAAACCCCTTCACATATGTACATCG
>CAAKHB010000485.1:162085-179610 GCA_901007665.1 Aeoliscus strigatus
GTAACTTGATTTAGTGGTTTTGGGCTGTCCTGCTGTGTGTGGGTGTAGGCAAGTGTCAGCATGTGCCTTGGAAACATTTCCCTGGCTGATTGAATCACTCTGCCGAGGAAAGTGGTGAGATTGAATAATCCCGTCCTCTGCATTTCCTGTCAGACTTTGGCTTCAGTAACCTGTTTTCCCGAGGCCAGCTGTTGAAGACGTGGTGTGGTAGCCCCCCCTATGCCGCACCAGAGCTCTTTGAGGGCAAGGAGTATGATGGACCTAAAGTTGATATATGGGTGAGTAGATGATGTAATTCAGTGCTCAGAGCATCTCTGTCCTACAGGCAGCATCTTGAATTTCTGCAAAAAACATCATGGACATCAACAGACTAACTATTATTTTTAAAGTACTAGTAGAAACTGCACCTCACGCATCCCTAAATCAAACCAACTATGAGCCGTGTCATCATATATGAACATTGTGAAGGTTTTTAAGATTGAAGGAAAAGTCTGAATGAATGTGGCGAAGACAAATGATGCAGAGGATGTTGTAATAGTTGGATGTAAAGTGTAGTTTGTGTATGTAACAATAGATGAGCTGCTCTTCCTGATAAAATAAAGAGAAGGCCATCAACCATTTCTGAGTGGTAGAATAGTCAGGTTGAAGTGCATGAACACGCGATCTATGTTCTCTATCTGATGTATTTTGTGACCATCTTTACAGACATCTGTTAATTCTCAGTTTTTCGTCTTGTTTTCTTTGGTTAATGTGTACAGAGCTTAGGGGTGGTGTTATACGTGTTGGTATGTGGCGCCCTACCGTTTGACGGCAGCACGCTACAGAATTTACGAGCCCGTGTTTTAAGTGGCAAGTTCCGTATCCCCTTCTTCATGTCCACAGGTAAGACACTGTTCATCTTGTTTTATTCCCTACAGCTGAGCCACTGAGCCGTTTTCATTTGATAAAAATCCAAAAATGATCATCAACATCACCAGATAATTTCTAGTCAGAAAGTATTAGTTTCTCCTCGATGTCGTCAGAAAAAAGATCAATGTTGTGTGTGTGTGTGTGTGTGATACTGCAGACTGCGAGTACTTGATCAGACACATGTTGGTGCTGGAGCCCAGCAGGCGGTTGACCATGGAGCAGATTTGTAAGAACAAGTGGATGAGGCAAGGTGATCCAGACCCAGACTTCGACAGGGTGAGACCTTACTAGATAATCCTCCAGCCAAAACGCTAATAGGCATAAACGAGTAGAGAAATTTGAGAAGAGAAAAAATTGTAGAAAATTGTTTTGACTTTAATTATCATTGTTTGACTATCATTGTTTGCCTCCTTATGTTCTCTCCCACCTGAACCAGTTGATAGCAGAGTGTGAGCAGGTTAAAACTGAGAGAGAGACAGAGCTCATTAATGAGCAGGTGCTGATCGCCATGTCCGAGATGGGGCTGGACCGGGAGCGCACAATTCAGGTCAGACGCAAACCCACAGCACATTTATGCATACACATTTTAATACATTTATGTTTGAAATCCCTTCTTTGTCTCATCTCCAGTCACTACAAACAGATGCATACGATCACTATAGTGCCATCTACAGTCTGCTAGCTGACCGGCTCAAGAAACACAAGACCTTGCGTGTTGCTCCACCCACTCCACGCTCCATTAGCTATCCCCTTAACACTGTACAGGTAACTTCTTTGTTGCTATTAGTCTCATGTGACGAGGCCGTTGAACATACATTGGTTTCAGTTCAGTTTGATGATGTTTTGTAGTTTACAGTGTCCTGATTTGAATGTGTGTTTACATAGGATATTAATGTGGCCGTCCTCAGTGCTCCTTTTAGTGAAAGAAACTTTTTTCAGCCGTGAATCACACCGTTTCATCATTGTCACCTCCAGTTACCTGAATAGTTTCCAATATGTCTGTATGAAGATGATTGGTGTAAACACACATGTGCCAGTCCTTCTGATCTAAGAGGATTATTTGAAAATTAGCGCAATCCTCCCATGACCTCTGTGCTTGTGTGTGTGCGACCCCTTGCAGGCGGAGGGTAATCCAGTTAACATAACTGTTCCACATGTCCAACTCATCAACCCTGAGAACCAGATTGTTGAGGTGAGATTGGTTACAGCTCTTCCTCCCAGACTGCATGCTGACGTATGCGCTGTCATTCAAAATGAAACGCTCAAAGCCTCAACTATCCACTGCAAGCCACGTCCAAGTTGGTTCGCTTGTCATAGTTCAGAACAGGTTTGTGGAGTTGTCTGCCCAGGACAGAACAGAGTCCACTCCCTGCAGCTTCAGTGAAAAGTCAGACAAGGTGAAAGACAAAATAAATCACTGCAGGGTTTCATTGTGGTATATATGGTGACTTTATGCTTTGGTGGAGGATGGAGGGTTTCAGCATACAATTAAAGTACTCACACTGAGCTATAGCAACACTGCCAACACTTCACCACCAATGTATAGGGAGTTGACCGACACAGCGCTCAGAGCTCTTCAGGGCAACTTAAAGTTTCTTAACTGTCACAGCCCATTGCATGACTTCAGAGTGGGAGATGAAAAGCTGTTTTGCTGAAGTCTTTATGAGATCCATACACCTCTCCGAAGCAGTGAGAGAATGAAATTTCCAATTTCCATTCAAATTAATGAACTCAAATTGGAAATTTCAATCTTTCCTGTTCTGTGTAACTAGATGACCTGGAAAAGGATTGAAAACCTTTAAATGACGGATTATTAAGCAACTTATCTTATTGTGTTTGTAGATTAAAACAACAAAAGAAAGCAGCAATATATACTGAATAAATCCAGGAACTCAAAACGATGATTCAAGCCAATACGCACACACACACAAAACACACAAAACCTCCAGAGTTGAGTCAAGGGGTCAAAGGGTCGTAGAACTACAAATACAGCAGGGGAATTTTATATCTGAGACAAAAATTGTTAGAATATGTTCAAAAGTAAACATATTCTTCTTTTTGTATGATGCCCCGCGATCAAGAATCCCACACACTTCCAGAGAGCATCAGTTCACATATTTTAATTTGCTATCGTTTAGCCGGACGGCAGCATGGCACTGGATAGCGATGAAGGGGAGGAGCCATCTCCAGAGGCCATGGCTCGCTACCTTTCAATGAGGCGGCACACTGTAGGGGTACCAGACCAAAGGTAACACACGCAAGTCTCCACATTGGGTGACATTGTCCTATCTACGTTCTTACAGGATGTCTTCTGGTTTGTAAACCACCCTGATTGATTCATGTTACTGTAGTAAGACTGCTATTCAAATACAATTTGTTCCAGTGTGAGATCAGATAAGCCTGGGAAATGTACAGTGTTTACAGCAGCATTCCTTCTCTGCTCTCGTGCTTTCTCCAACTACAGGACAGAGACACAAGAGGACCTTCAGAAGTTGCCACCGGGATTCCCCCGAGGTGCTGTGCCCCAACCTCCTTTTCCTCCCCTGGCCCCTACAATGGGCCAAATGCACACCCTCATGCCCACGCAGAGCCTGCAGCCCACGCAGCAGCTGGAGTACAAGGTATAATCAGTCTGAAATCAATGCGTTTACCCGAACCTGAATTATGTGACCGTTTGTATTGACTCATGTTACAACTGTGCTGAGTTCCTCCCTCCGTTCTGCTGATGATTCAGGAGCAGTCGTTGCTGCAGCCACCTACTTTGCAGTTACTGAATGGCATGGGGCCTCTGGGTCGGCGAGCCTCCGATGGCGGTGCAAATATTCAGCTGCACGCACAGCTCCTCAAAAGGCCCCGGGGGCCCTCGCCGCTTGTCGCCAGTCCAGTGAGTTGAAATGTGGCTATGACAGCGTGGATTCATGTGGTCCCTGTACGTTAAGATTCGTGACCAGTAAGCCCTTTGCCTCCCTTAGCACCCCATCCCCGCAGTAGCCCCGGTGGATGAGGAGGGTTCCGACGGAGAACCAGACCAAGAGGCAGTACAGAGGTAAGCTATGGTGATAGTTTTTAGATCAATTATACAGAGGTGCTGTCAAAGTGGGACACTCTGGAAGATACTCTGATGATAATAATGCGAATATTAATCAGAAGGCATTATTTTACTCTACACCAGTCACATCCAACACATTCAGTTATTTCACGTATGCCGTAAGTTACACATAGTTTAGGGTGAATTGGAGAACAAACTGACGCACACAGGGGTTAAGATGGGCACATGTTTTGAGTGATGTGTCCAGATAAAGGGATTTCAGCTGCTCCTCTTTAGACAGCACCTTCTGTAGTCCCCTTCGCTGGTATCCTGGGTTGCTGGGAGTGAGTGCCTCGAGTCGGCTGCTTTGCTTTTTCCGGTGGGAGGTATAAATTCTGCTGTGGCGCTTTCCCCAATTCCTCCTTATTTCACCATCGTGCTGCCTTCTGCAGTTCTAAACTGAATCTGACAACAAAAATGGAGCCCTCTTATTTTTCCAACTCCTGAGCCAAGCACTGCTTTGTCTTTCTCATCTCAGTAATTGCCCAAGTTTACTCTCTCACTCTTTCACGCAGCTTTGCTAATTCTTAAGCTTGCAAATCCAATACAATTACAACGGCCCAGTTCTTGAATTGGAACATGGGGTGTAATGGTTTACCCATAAACTCTAACATCCATCTATGGTGTCATTTTATCTTTTATTTTTCTGATTGGCTAAGATGATATGAATGATGGCACCCATTGGCAGAGGAGGGAAAGGGTGGTCTCCCCCCCCCGTCTCCAGTAGCCAATGAGGACAGAGAGCTGACCAGCGCTGCTTCCTGTCTCCCACCCCTACCCCCGTCCTCCCCCCTCCCTGCGGCCCAGGTACCTGGCGAACCGCTGCAAGCGGCACACGACGCACGCTCTCATGAGCACATCGCATGGCGAGCCCTCAGCAGAGTCACAGCGGTCTCAGGGCCCCCGCCAGCGGGTGGGCTGGGCCCCTGACATACACACCCGGTGAGGGGACACGCCCGCTCTGAGCTGTATATGCACAAACACACACACACACACTCAGACTCCAGAATAAAATGAGCCGCTCCCACACTCTGAAAAGTGGTGACGCACCACTGACGGCCACAGTCATCTCAGACATCACCCATGACATATCACCAGTAAAGCCGAGGTCGAATAATTCGCCAGTTTCGCCCTTTCCAATATGTGGAGAGGAGCTATGCGAGGTTCCAATTATTTTCTCTCCAACAGAGATCAGAGTTCAGTGTTTGGGTGTTGTACCCGTTAAAGAAAGCCTGATGGTTTTTTTTTGTTTGTTCTTGGAGCAAGAAGCTGCATCATTGTTCTTTGGTCATCTGGTCATCAAGGACAAAGTGGGACGAAAGCGATTCAGTCCGGTCAAATATCCATCCCATGCAGGGAATCAATAGGAAGCATGCTAGCAATGTATGTGCACGTCAACCATATGTGTCATATATGGTATCTACTTGACACTGCTTGATTTGAGCACAAACCAGTTTTCAGCTTTTGGGATACAGATGTTTTTCTTTGCAGTCAGAATTCCTGGACTTGATTTTCTTGTCTTGAGTTTCAGGCGGGAGTCAAATCACAAAAGGCTTTCTACACATTGAATGTATCACAGTATTGTTGTAATATTATGTGCAAGTGCAGAGAGCTCATGCATCTTGTCTGTTTTCTCTCTGTCATTTGTGTCGAAACGTCTGTGTCAATGTGTTTGTTATTTTCTGTGTGTGTGTGTGTGTGTGTCTGTGTCATGTTGGTGTGGATTTGTGTTTGCTCTGTGTGGTCGTCTCCTCAGATCCAGCTATAAAGACTGTAACACCCTTCATCTCCCCATGGAGCGCTTCTCCCCTGTCAGACGGTTCTCTGACGGAGCTGCCACCATCCAGGCCTTCAAGGCTCATCTAGAGAACAGCAGTCTCATCAAGCAACTCAAGCAGGTACGTCACATATCTGCCATGTCTTTAAAACGTAATTTATTACCACATAATGTGTGGCTGTGTCACCTGTCACTTAACCATGTTGTCACTGACATGTCCCCACCCACACCTCTGGTCATGTATTCATTGGTATATGAGTTAAGACAGTTGTGTGTCGCTCTGTGGAAACAATGTTCGATATGAGAAACTCCTCAGAAAGGGTTAAGAATTAAAAGACTGTAAAACAAGGACACCGCATCATATGAGAACATGCATCATGTACAATTCATGAGTGTTTCATAGACCACAAACTAAATGCTGCAGGTAGATTCCACCCATCTATGTGCTGATGGGTCAGTGTGAGAGATTCCTTTGAAAACCATATGTATTTACTAGGATATATATTCCATGCAATCAGTTCAGGTTGATTATTTGTATTTGATTGATTCATTGACAGCAGCATGTTGAATGTTTTCGGACAAAGCCTGTGACGATGATATCATGACATAATGCCGTTCATCAGCTGTGTAAGTAGCTGGTCTGAGGTAGTCGAGCAGCGGACAAATGACTTGTAAAGGTGTTGTGGCACGCCCCCTACAGGCATATGGACTTCTAGGTCCTGCTATCTGTTGTTCTTGTGACATGGCTGGTGTTGGGATATTTTTTGTTTTGTTGAAGTAGTTAAGTTAATTAGTATGATGTATATAGGAAGGAGGATAATCATCATGTTCGCAGGGAGTGCTTCACCTTAAGTGTCTCCAGACTCACAGGGATTACCATTACCCTCCAGTGTTAGAGGTTATTAAAGGCAGGGGAAAGATTACGCACCCTAGACCTTTAAATTGGACAGAAGCTTCTGTGAAGATGGCGGATTATTGCGAATAAACAGGGATGTCGAAATCCTGACTGTTTTTAAAATCCTTTTTTTTTCAACTGTTTTTCAGCTGTTTTTAAAATCTGTTGGTTGTCATATTGAAGAACTGTACAGGAAGTTGTAAAAAGATGTTTTCTTTATAGTAGTGACATGAAAGTTGGCTAAATCCTGCAGTGGTCTTTGCAGGCACCAGATTTTAAGACAGTAGAGTTTAGTAACGATGAGCTCTGATTTGAATCACTTGACTTTTACCAGTAGTTTATCCTTGTATTTCACTTGTATCATGCTGTGATTCTGGAGCTTCCTGTCTGTGTCTGTGTTTTCAACAGGAGTGTGAGCAGCTCCAAAAAATGTATGCTGCCCAGCAGGATGAGCGACTCCTGGAGCACACGCAGCAACAGCATGTCCTCTACCAGCAAGAGCAACAGATCCTCCACCAGCAAATCCAGGTATGAACAGGAAACGAGGTTCTCAGGGCGTGGATCAAATTTTTAAAGGCCTGCTTCAGTTTGTGGCTTTTATTTCATTCCAGTATTTTATGCTGTTTTTTCAAGCTTTTATTTGAAACACTGAAAAACTTTTATTTTATCTTTAATTATTTATTTTTTTTATAAGCAATACATATATGGATCTTTTCATGATAATTTTTGTTTAAATTTAATCATTTAATTTATTTAGATGCATAGTTGTTGATACAGCGGTATTACAAACTTTTGTTTTGTTGTTTCTGGTGTACAGTATGTCATACTTCTCCTTTAAATTCATACTCAGAATTATTTAACAGCTTCAAATCTCTTGTGATTACCTGCAGGGTCTGTCCTTAGGCCATGGAGAGAGCCAGCCCAGCCACCTAACCCACCAGCTCCAAAGGTGCACGCACACACACAAAGCATGAACTTGTTTGTGTGCTGCAGTGCTATCGACAGAAAGTGTTACATCATTGTCCTATCACTCTTCTCCTCTCCTACTCCGCGCTGTCCTCCCTCAGGTTGCGTATCCAGCCATCCAGCCCTCCGCCAACACATCCCAGCAACCACCTCTTCAGACAGTCCAACCAGAGCCCTCCGCCTGGTTCTGCAGGCATAATGC
The DNA here is from genome assembly GCA_901007665.1 of Aeoliscus strigatus. Taxonomy (NCBI): domain Eukaryota; kingdom Metazoa; phylum Chordata; class Actinopteri; order Syngnathiformes; family Centriscidae; genus Aeoliscus; species Aeoliscus strigatus. The sequence continues at coordinate 169,923 of CAAKHB010000485.1, forward strand.
AAGGGCACGGTTAGTAACAGCACTGTGAGGGTGTTTGAAAGCTTCTTACCTCCTGACTCGTGTAGGAGCTTTTGTTTTTGAAGCAGAAGTACATCAATCATCTGTAACTGTCCATAATTGCTAAATCAGTATTATAAAGATTGGATTTAAGGTGATGTTTACAACAGCAATAATAATAATAATAATGTTCTTATATAATAATAATTATAACCACATTCATTTGTTTAGTTGTAGAATGAATGTGACACTTACAATTGCTAAGTTATATAAAATGTCTGACTTCATGTCTCACTGTTTTTGTCCTGTGTACGTAAATGAGATTCAAGAGATTGAAGCTGTACTTTGGACTCCGACCGTGGAGCATTAGATGTAACAAAGAAACATGAAAAGAAGCCATAGTTTTGTTGCTCTTTACCATTGAATTGTACAGATGGGAGAATTTTAGTATATCAGGCGATGATGTCACAGCCTAACATTGTTCTCCTCCTGTCCTCTCAGGTCCATCATCAGTACAGTATCAGCATGGTGCTCCGACGCTGTACCAGGCCCAGAGTGGTAGCCCACCCCCCTCAGGCCTTCCCAGAGTGTCTCTACCAACCAATCAGCAGGCAGCATCTGTCCGCCCCACTGTCTCCTTGGCACAGGGTGTACCTCAACAGCAGCAGGTCATTTCACTGTGCTTTTGCTCTTGCTTAATGTGAAGCATGTTAATTAAACCACACACAGGTATTCAGTTATCAATGTATTCTTCATGTCTGACATGTCCAGGTGACCATTCAGGTGCAGGAAGTGGAGCTGGGAGGTGGGTCACAAAGACAGGGCAGCTTTTTGTCCACGCCATGTGGACACAGAGTCCTCGGGAAGCAGCTGAGCGCAGACAACGCTGAGACGCACAGGTGACTCCACCCATCCTGTCACCGTGTCCACTGATGGCTGCCAAAGCACCTCCACACTGTTGATTAACTGTTACCATGTTTTGCTTATGTCTAGTTTGTTTTTGTGCTGTATCACAAGTCCACAGCTCTGAGTGGGCCCTTTTGTTTTATCACTGTTTATTATTGTTATTTGTGCTATCCACTCTGCCATGTCCACCAAAAATCTGTACTCTGGATGTTAATGATGCTGTGGCTCAGGTGGGATGTTGTATGTACAAGTGCAGGACATTAGTTACCATCACCGATAGAACAATTAGTCAGAATGCCTCATGGACACTACTGAGATGACATCATCAACACGTTCTCCACCTGGTTGTATCGGGGTGAGTTGTTGGATGTGTGTGCTCTGGACGTGCACATAGAGGTTCCAGCCGTTGACATAGGATCAGTCATCGTTTCCCTCCTGTCCTAACAAATAGCCCCCCTGCTATGAGAACTGTCTTCACTGGGGGTGCGTTCATCTGGCCTGTGTTAACACCTCCCAGTGAATACGTCGACCAGAAAGTGTTGTGATAGTGTTCCTGTGTGCAGTGATGCAATGAAATCTTGTATGTTGTTCCAATTCTTACATAATTCATTTCAAGAGACTTTAAACTAACTATCTCTTCCTTCCTTTCTTTCTTCCTTCCTTTGTATCCAGTCGTAGCCTCGGCCGCTTCACAGCGTGCTACGACCACACCCAGTTCAATCCACACCTCTTCTCTGGTGACGCAGCCTCTCGGGGCGCCTCCGGAGTGGTCGGCTCCTACAGCCCCTACCTGCAGGGAGCATCGCTCAAAGTCCCTGGTCTGGAGGGTTATCAGAGCGGGGCGGTGGGCACCAGCAGCTATGGCGCCCCGTCTACACTACAGCAGGCCCTGCTCTCCCCGACTCCGTTGGACTATCGCCCCCCACAGCAGCATGTGACCCCGACTCTGCAGGGCCTCCTTTCCCCCCGACACTCTTTAACAGGCCATGCAGACCCTAGGTTGCCGCCCCAGGACCTGGCTGCCCTGCTGAAGAGGCACAGCCCCCGACTATGCCCCTCCCCTGCCACGCCCCCGAGCGGTGCGCCCCAGGAGTACGGAGAGATGCTGCTTCTGCGCCAGCTGAGCCAAGGTGAGAGCTTGGATCCACCAGCGCCACAGGGCGCCTCAGGAGGCCAACACTACCACCACCTGCTCCAGATTCGACCCCCCGAGGTCCAGCCGCAGCAACACTCAGCGCAGGCGCCTTGTCCGAGCCTGCCTCACTCGGAGAGCATGGAGGAGGATGAGGTGCCAGTGAGTTACCACCATCCACATGAGGGCCTGCTGGCCAAAGCAGGGGAAGGTCATGAGCTCCTGGGGCCTCCCCGAGGAGGAACCCCACCCTACACTTCCCCTACACACAGACATGGCTACATTAGAAACCCTCCGGCAACTCGAGGTAAGACCCATTTCCCCTGCCCCTGTGTCTGATTCACGATAAGCATCAGTACAGTCATATGCCACGTTGTCTGTCAGACAATGAGCATGTGGAGTGCCGACCCCCGGGGCAGGCCATGGACGTCCCCGATCATAATGGTGTGGGCTACTCACGAGGTCCTCAGACTGATGCCTACAGGTCCCGAGGACAGTTACAGCGCCACCACACCATCCAGAACTGTGATGATGCATATGTGAGTGGAGCTATATTTGTACTTGGTACAGATCACGTGTTGTCATGTGGAAGCAGAAAAAAACAAAAAAAACCACCTGATTACACACTGCTTCTCATTACCACTACTGATAACCTTTTAGAAATCGGTGAGGGTAAGAGAAATGACAGATGTAGTGAGCAAAGCTGAACATCATAACTCTGCCTCTAAACGAACCAAGTAGTATTACTGACATCGCTACTGTTGTAATTAGGGATGCACGATATTTTATAACTTGCTGCTTCTCAAAACTGATAACCGATAGACTGGCAAACAAAGGTGGATTTCATAACTGTAGCTGTAGATTTGTCCTAACAACCATCACGATATCACTACTATTAAAAACAAAAAGTGACTGATAATTACCGTGCACCCCTACAATAACCTTGATCGTGGGGTTATAAGAGTGTATGCTTGTACCTGTGGTTGCATCCGCTGTATGTTGACGTATGAGTAACGCACTCATTGAGTCGGATGACACTGTTTTCCTGACTGACTGCACATGGAAGTCTCATTCCTTAAAATGTAGTTTTTGAGGATGCTGACGCTCTGTAAATGTTCCCAGGCATCCAAACAAAGTTATGACTCATGAAATATGCTCGAAGCTGTTCAGGGAAGTGTCTTAATACTGTCTCTGTCTAAAACTCTCTGCCTAGGACCAGACTGAGCCCATGTCTGGGATGAGCCTGCTGGCTGGGAAGGCGCTGAGCTCAGCTCGTATGTCTGACATCCTCAGCCAGACGTCACTAACAGGAAGCCAGCAGCTGCGCCAGCGGGAAGAGTCAGGTCAGGAGGAGTCTGATGATCTTCAGCGTGTTTTTTGTCGGTCTGTTCCGGTGCTAAGAGGTCTTTCTCCCACAGCGTGTGACGTTGAAGGGGATCTCCACGCGGCAGCCTGTTACCCCTCCTCTTGCACCAGTGACATGCTCCTCAGCTACAAGCCCCCTGACCTGCAGTACAGCATGGAGCAGGCTGGGGTCTAGCACAGGTAAACAAGCAGCGGAGCTTTGCTGCTGTTTGTCTTGTACTCAGCGTTTAGATTGTATAGTGCACAGGACGTGTTGTACAGTCGGCCTTTCCTTTACCTGTGCCCAGTGAAACAGAATTAAACCTTGACTTATGTAGAACATTAAAACATTTGTTACCAATGGCAACCACCGTCTTGGGCATTTGGTATTTTGATATGAAGCTGATGCTTACTGATCTGGGTGTTTGCCTGTGTGAACTTCAGCAGAATAAAAATAGTGAATCCAAAACACACAATCACAGGTAAATGGAGAATTACCTGCTGATCGCAGCATATCGTTGTTGCTGAGAAAGAATAAGACAAAAGTTAAAAGAAAAAGTTCTTTGGTCCATTCATTCATATACAAAGATGAATGAATGAAATCATCTGTCATGGAGTGAAAGACGATTAGTATGAATTTAGTCATCAGATTACTGACTGTTTGCTTCTCCTGGCCGTCCTCTCCCAGGACGCCGTGCCTCCTGTGCCCAGCGGTCCATATCAAGCATCCAGAGTTGTGTTGACTTGAGTTGAGCAGCATCACGCCAAACCGTCGTCGTCTGCCTGAGCCGGGGCACCTTACGTCCATCTGTCTGTCTCCATCTGTCTGTGGGAGGGCAGTGTGCGTGACCCAGAGGGATTGTGGGTGGTTGTAGGCATCAGAGTGGTGGTGGTGGTGGTGGTGGGGGGGGGGCTCTGGGTTCAAAGGTCAAAGTGACAGCATCTTCTGCACAGACATCCAACATTCCTTCCTGCAGGTCATCTCTTCTTTTTACCTCCCGTTGTTGGTAGATCGAGGTTCTACTCCTCCCTCTCCCAACTGGGGCAGACCCCCCCGACCCCCCAAACTCCCCGCCAACCTGCTGCCCTGAACCAAACCCCCCCTTTCACCCTCCATGCGTACGTCATTATGTGCCTCATGGGGCCCACAGAATCGATACAATCATACTGGAAAGGAACACAAAGTCCAACAACACAAATTAACATGCTGCTGCCACATATCCAAAGTATTCACGTGAGGCGTGTGCAAACCTTAAAAGACAGGTGAACTAGGAGGAGGAGGAGGAGGAGGAGGAGGGATGCTGTCTGTCCGGTTCAGTCTGCTCCTCCTGCTGGCCGACAGCGGATCATTCCGGAGCGGGCTGTAGTCTCAGCTGCCCCCTTTTCGGCCAGGCGTCAGTGGTTTTGGGTTCAGGCTTCAACTGGGCACGAAAAGCGCTCTCTCCAAAGATGGAGCTTCACGTCATGGCACAGGACAAACCAGCTCTCTCTCATTGTTTTTTAAATTCTATTTAGGATTCTTTTTTTTTTTTGGTTGTTGTTTTTTAATTGCGAATGTCCTTTTAGGCGTTATGGTCAATATTGTTACTCTTATTGTTATTACTGTAAAAGAAGTTTTATTATAATGCATATTATTATTATTATTAAAGGAAATACAGCTGTATGTTGAAAGGAAGACATTATTTTTTTTGACTGAGTAACTCTGCACTTTTGGTTCAAGCTATCCTCCCTCTGTCTGCCCCCCCCCCCCCCCCCCCCAAGCCTATTACCTGGGCGCTCTCTGATCGACCCCACCTTCCACCCTGTCCCCCCGGCTTGTGTCACCGTCTCCTCCATCCTCCTCTCCAGTGTCAGTGACAGTGTAATGCATTGTGGGTAATTTGACCAGACTCCTTTCCTTGTACAGTGACGCCGTGTATAGAACGCTTTTGCATATTATGTATATTTTTTTTTTTCTTCTTAACTTTTTTTGTTTTGTTTTTAGATGTTGTTGGAGCTTTTTTTTTTTTATATTGATATCGTTTATCATTTGTATTTTTGGATGTTTTCAAAAATGTTTGCTTTATGTTTTCTGAAGCTTGAGATTTTTCCAGCCAAAAGAGGACAGAGAGAAGAGGGACAGGGCTCTCTCTCTGTGTGTCGTAAAAACAAGATTGTTCTTATTTGTTTAAATATTATTATTATATTGAGACACTTGAATAAGAGGGGAGTAATTATTTTGTGTTGCTTTTTGAAAAATATCATTTCATTTGTTGATGTTGTGACTGTCATTCTTGTTGATGTTGGGCCTGTTTCCGGGGTCGTCGTGGCAGTATACAGGGTCAGGCTTTGGGATTCGTCTGGGGTCAGTTCGGGTGCTACAGAGACTTTAAACAAAAAACAACAACAACAACAACAATAACACAAAAATCAAAGGGAAAAACTTGTAAAATAGCTGACATATCATCCAAAAAACATCCCAGTTTTGGAGACGGACAAACCAACTTCTCCCTCTTGCTGCCCTTACCTATCTGCTGTGATCCTGCCACCTTCCTTAACGACATCAGCCTCTCACAGGATGACACGTTACGGACATGAGCCTTCATCCGAAGCTAAACTTGCCGCCACGGCAACCGAGGAGGATTCGATAACCGCAGCAACTATTTCTGAAGAAGGAAATATTTCAGGAGGTGACTACAGGAAGGATTTGTTTCTTACTGGACTTCCACAGCAGTCAGGCGGGGTGTGTGTGTGTGTGTGTGGGGGGGGGGGGGTTAATGCGTGCCCACCTTTACTTGTCTACCAGGAATCCTCCGCTGAGTCAGGCACAAGCAGATGGAGACAAACAGCACATGGAGGACTACAGCAGAGGATTGAAAACATCTCAACGCCCCCTCCCTGTTTACTTTTTTTTTGGTTTTTGGTTTCAGTTTAATACCATAAATTGTCCTTTTATTTATCATCTCTGACAACCCACACACACACACCAACACCCCTCTTAATTCTGTATGGGGCAAGTCTGTAGTGTGTCAGTGTTTGAACTCCAGGCTGCATGGTTGACGTACTGTCATCTGTGTTCAACCGAGAGCGGTTGGTGTCGTGCATCGCCTGTGCTTTCCATTTGCACTTCCTGTTTGCCAGCAGTCACTCTGGTTTCCACCGCGGCTCTCTCGTCACGCCTCGCTGAAAGTGTTTGTTTGTCGCACCGGGCCTAACACAGATCCTGGAAGACCGAACGTTGGGAGTAGAATCAAAAGTGGAGGCTCCCATCTCTTGCAGTGTTCTGACACAAAGAGTTGTTTGTTCTGTTCGGGGGGCGCACAGGAAGGAACACGGGAATGGAAAGTGCTGCACGCGTTGTGAGTGACGTGCTGAGGAGAGAGCTGCTTCACGCACATCCTCTGCCTCATCACACTGACCCTTCTCCTCCTTTTCTTTTGTCTTACCTCGCCCATCCCGGCCTCCTTTCTCAGCCAGCCAGCTCTCTGCTCCACTTTTTTTTTTTTCTTTTTTCTTTTCTTCTTTTTTTTTTTTTTTTTTTGCCTTTTTTGTTTTTATGTTGTTTTTTTTCTGTTGAGTACAAAAATACTAAGTGCAACAACAAGGATTTAAAAAGAATATCAACCAAACTGAGATGAATAAAAATATATATATAAATAAATAAATTTAAAATGCTCTTGACATGTGTGTCTTTGTGGAATCCTGTCGGCCACCACACATTGTACCTTTTGGTCACTACTGTAGATTTTAAAAAAAGGAGCAAATACTCTGACAACTTGCTCAGTTGCTCACTTGGCAATAAAAGTTAAGGGACTAGACTGTTGTGGCATTTCACAGGTTCTCGGTTTCTCACTCATGAAGCATTTTCGATGAAATCGGGGCAATCAACATGCAGTGTTCCTCCAGTCAGACGTCAGCTGTAGAGTGGCGTATGCACAGGCGTGTTCTGTTCTGTCGTCAAAGGGTTTTCACATCCATCTCTGCTCCTAAGGAAATCAGATCTGGAGTGGTGGGACTTCACAGAAGCTTTGGAAGTTAATCATGGTCAGGGATCCAGCAGACACAAGTATCAAGGATAATCCAAACTGCAGTGAGCGGACACAGAATAGAGGTCAGTCTAAAGTTCAGTCCAGACTGTAGACAAGTATATGTCTACATGATTGTAACCATTGTCTGTGTGTGATGGTCGAAATCTTCATTTAAGTTGACTTTAGACCTTGTGGCACACTTTTCCTCCAAGTAGTTGCAGGACAGGACTCGCCTGATGTGTACATTCTCCAGCTGCTGCTGCAAGAAAAGATCTTTTTATTGATTTATTTACTGATAGTGTTGCAGGTTCAAACCATCTCAAGTATGCCACAAAAAAAAAAAATCTTGTTTGCTGTGTATTTAAATCACATCCACAGTTGTTTCCAATCAGGAAACTGAGGACAATGTTTATCTTGATAAGAGCACACAGGAAGTACTGCGCTGCTCCGTTCCTTTGTCCTTTGTCTGCCTCTTACCTCCAGTGCTCTGCAAGCTGCTTCTCTCGTCTGCACAGCTGCACTGCAGAGACGTTCCAGTCTCAGATAATAGAGCTCCGACACTGTGAGCCATGTCGCCTGAATCTACATCAGCTGAAAACAGCTAATGACTGCTGAGAGGAAAGTGTTTACCCCTCTGAACCTGCTCCATCTCCCCACGTCAGCCCTTCTTTCGCTCCTTTCCTCTCACCTCACACCCTCCCTCTCTCCTTGCATCCTCATTCCCCCGTTCTCTCGCCATCTCCTCTGGCTGCCCCCCCCCCTCCCTTCTCTTCCTCTCCTCTCCACCCTCCCACGCTCTCCTCTCCTCTCCTCCTCAGAGTGGCGGCAGCGTGACTGCCTGCGTCAGCCAGCCCCGCCATCCTTGTCAGTGAGTGAATGCTGCTACAGGAGGTGCTCTGTACCCTGCAGAGAGCCTTGTGTGTGCGTGTGTGTGTGTGTGTGTGTGAGTGAGAGTGTGTGTGCGCAGATGGGAAAGCAACTGAGTCAGGGAGGGCTGCCTCTCATCTCTCCTCTCTCCTCCTCTGCTGCCATGGAGCTCCAGGAGGCTGAATCACAACAGGGCTGAGGTAACACTGTGTGTGTGTGTGTGTGTGTGTCATGGAGGACTTTGCTACTGTGTGTAAGCACACACATCTGCATGACTGCAGCCATAAACGCCCCCCCACTGTGTTTAGATATTCGCTGTTATTTATGGTCCTTTGCTGTCCTTTGTCTAAGCAAATATCCCCAGCAGCCGAAGCATCTTCTTGTGGTTGCTGTGTGTATCTTTTATCACCTCTGTCCGCTCATGACTGCGTGTGTCATCGGAGGCTCAGTTCCTGTTTTTTGGTGCACACACACACACACACACACACACACACACACACACATCAAATGGCCCACATGGCAAACAAGCACCCACTCTGCATTTATTGGCACACACTAGTCACCCTGAGTGTGAGTGTTGTTACCAGTCTGCGGATTACAGCAGGGAATTGTAATTGTGACGTGAGAGCGAGAGGCCACGGTGTGTTTGTGCAGAGTGTCTGCTCTGCGTTATTCGTGTCTGCAGCTCTGTGTCCTCCTCCTAGGGCCTCAGCGTAGATCTGACCCACTGGCTGAAATGTCTGTCTATAACGACAAACAGCAAAGATAATAAATCTCATTTGCTCAAACTGTGCCGTGGTACTGAGCTTAACCTGTTCGGACTGTCACTGACACTAAGGACGAGAGCTCAAAGATCGTCAGTTGACAGTCAGGTGACAGTGACAACACACTCCAAAGGATTGAAGCTGTCGGTATTTTACATCACTCATACATTTGGAGCCAGTGTATTATGACCGATCACAGTATCAGCTGTGGAAAAAATGCTTCATCATTAGTAGTAATAATTCTGTTTTGTGTCCCAGTATAAAGCGTAACATGCCCTATTGTGCCTTCAAATGCTTTCTTGTCCGTGCAGGTAGATGTGTGTGTGGTGTTCTGTCGAGCCGGTATGGCATGTGTGTGTCTGAGGAGGTGGGTGTCCGGCTCTGCGGTCGTCTTCCTTCACGCACTGGCCTTGTCCTGGACAGGTAACGTGCTCTGAATGTGTTTTGTTTTGAATACAAACCTATATACCTACGAACATATGGCATTAAAAAACACCTTCACTGTTCAGGGCCGGATTAACACATTGTTTGGCCTTTGGGCAACATCATTCAAAGGGGCCCCCCTAAAAAAAAAAAAGAAAAAGTATAAATATATATATATATATAAAGTCACCATTTCCTCCTGTCTTTCTTGCCAGGCTGAAGTAGAAATGTTTAAGTTGTACCGGTTT
>CAAKHB010000485.1:179630-211922 GCA_901007665.1 Aeoliscus strigatus
TATACCTACGAACATATGGCATTAAAAAACACCTTCACTGTTCAGGGCCGGATTAACACATTGTTTGGCCTTTGGGCAACATCATTCAAAGGGGCCCCCCTAATAAAAAAAAAAAAGAAAAAGTATAAATATATATATATAAAGTCACCATTTCCTCCTGTCTTTCTTGCCAGGCTGAAGTGGAAATGTTAAGTTGTACCGGTTTCAACTGCATAGTTCAGTAACAGTGACGTTCACTCTTGAAACCCAAAGGAGCAATTGAGCCCGCCCCCAAAATTGACGGACAGCACCAGGCAGCTGTGACAGTGCGGGAGAATATGTCCCATAGATTCCGCTGCCAATCAGCCGGCTGGGATCCCCGAGCCCCGCCCTTGCTGACATGGTACCTGAATGGGGAGCAGCAGAAAGAGCCGCCAACTCACCGCGGCCGACTGGCGTCGCTGCCGCGAGCTGACTCTGAAACCGTGAGGCCAAGGGCCAATCACAATAGCACGTTTTCCCTGCGGGCAAGGAAGTGGGACAGAGAGCTGGTGTGCGTCGCATCCGACCCCAGGACGGGAGAGAGCTACAACGCCACGGTGACGCTCAACGTCCAATGTGAGTGTGGATGAGATGATTCAGGGCTCTTTTGCGGGGGGGGGGGTTCAGTGAATAAAGGACTTCCTGTCCGCTGTCCCCCTAGTCCAGCCAGAGATCGTCAGCGTCAACGCCCACCACAGTGAAACCTCAGACCCGGGCCTCTCTCTGGTCCTGTTTGCCTTGGTCCGGTCCAACCCGCCTGCCACCATCACCTTTGTGGACCAGTCTGGCCAGCTGGTGGCCAACACCTCCGACTTCCTCATTCTGGACTCTCGAAGCTACCCTTGGCTGACCAATCACACGCTGAGGGTCACGCTCAGCAGCCTATCAGGGAACGTCTCGGTGAACGCCAGCAACAGCGTGGGGACGGTGCAAAGTAACCTCACCCTGGCAGGTCACTGGTTGGGAAAGCGGGGTCCACGCTTTGGAGGGGTCGACCTGTGGAGACCTGACCTCAGGTGTTTCTCGTCTCTCCTCAGAGTTCCTGCAGTCCCGTGTGGAGGTGCCGATGCTGGGAATAGTAACCGGGGGAGCCATGGCCTTCATGGCCCTCCTCATCCTCAGTCTCATCGTCCTCTGTCTTATGCAAAAAAACAAGAGCAAGACCTTTGGTGAGACTAGAGAGAAACTTACAAATCCAGACCCGCTGGGCATGAACCACTGGAGCTCATTCACTATGCAGAAAAGTCAGTGGAGACCAGTCACATCATTCTGTCGGCCATGTACAGAACATTTGAACTGTTTTAACATCATTAACTAGCATTTCTCGTCATTAATAATAATGTTTCCAATGTGTCCTTTTTCTTTGCTTTTACCTAACCATTAATATTAATATAATAATGATGATTTTTACTGTGTTTATTTTCTGTGCTTGTAGCAGAAATAAAGAATTATAATTAGAAATAAAATGTATTATTATTATTAGTATTTTATTAATATTATTATATTATTCTGCTCTGTCAGTACATGATTTTCCGTACCGGGAAACCTGATCAGTACTGCACATGCACAACACTGCCAAATTTTACCTGGCGATTTTAAACTGTGTTCAGACCAAAATGGACTGAAGTCAGTTTCCTCTCCAAGTGGAGTGGAGTGGAGAAGATCTGTCACTCGTTGCCAGGATCTCCATCTGTCCAGATCTGGATGTGGTTCGGTTGGTCCACAGACGTATAAAATGCCGGTTGTTTTGTGTTTCAGATGAGCCGGTGGAGATTCTGATGACCAACAAAAGGTAAATCAGACTGCCGTCAGTAGATATCGGAGTAAACGACCAACAGCACGTCCAGTCCGGTCTAAGTCGGTCATCTCCTCATCTCATCTGCACAGTGACTCTGCCAACCTGAAGGAGGAGAAACCCGATAAGATGAACATCCCCAGAGAGAACATGTCACTGCCCTCCAACATGCAGCTCAATGACCTCAGCACTTTGAAAAAAGGTACGTTTTGCAGGAAAACAAGGAGTAACCCATTGGTGAAAGGGCTGTTTGTTAAAGATGGACGTTACTACAAGTTTGTGAATCCATGTATCAGTTTGTCTGCCTGTCTATTTAAATTAAAACATGAAACATATCAGGTTGATTGCCACCACACTCACTGGATGTGGATGGTCACTTTATTGACTATAAAAGAGTGTATTAATGTTTCTTTTCTTTATATACAGTATATGTGTGTATGTTATGTATATGCATATATAATAAACATTTTATGTGTCATTATATATATTATATATAGTCGTTTAAATAATGTTTCTTTATAGATATGTAAATATAGATATGTATGTGGGTTTCTCTGTGTATGTATATGTATATTGTATGTATATACATCGCCAAAAGCATTCGCTGTTGTTCAAACGCGTACGTCCCAGTTCCTTAAAAATAACCGAGTGCAACTGTACAAGAACTTTAAAGAACTTTTCAGGGTAATTGAACTTGTACCTACAAAAGTGTTTCAGTGCATTTCAACTAATTTTTCAATATTACACACTTGGATTAAATTTGATGGCACAAAGTCAGAGATTTATGTTTTTACTATGATTAGATCTAAGTTGCATGACTTTGACAGGAACCCTTGGAAAGTGTTCAGACCCATGTACACTCCATCAGGGATCAAATGTTACTCATCAGTGTTACTGTGTTATGTACAGTAAGACAGTAGAAACTACTGTCTGTTGTGCTACCATACAGTAAACATGTGCAATCCAAACTAATTGTTGCATCTTATTTATATGCTCTCCATCCTTGCCGCATCACTTCTCACAGCGCGAGAGGTCGCCCAGCACAACTGTGTGGGAGAGAGAAGGAATGAGGAGGAAGAGGAGGAAGATCTGTCTTTAGCCTACGCCGCCAGAGGTCAGTGAGACGCACTCTGATACCTGTCTTTTCTTTTCTTTTCTTTTCTTATTTATAGTTCGGACGCAGTGTGGAGGAGCACTGGTGTGTAGTGACTTATCATGACGTCCCTCCTGACTCAGGGTTCGCCAGATATCCGATGGTGGGCTACATCTATAAGGTGAACAGCACAAGCAGCGAGGAGATCTGGCTCTGACTGACCTCAACACACACACACACACACACACACACATGCATGCATGCATAACTACTACATAACTAAAGGTGCCGCTGCAAGAAGAAACTCAGACCGACTGCCAACTATCTTTCGAGCATCAAGCATCGTAGGAGCAGGATGAGTCGGGAACATCGTGGTACATTATAACGTTTGTGTCTTTCTCAATCCAAATGCTCTGGTAATTACGCTGGTGATGTGTTGTTACAACAGTATGAACCGTTAAGTTCATAAAACGGGACCCAAGCTCCTCCTTCTGTATGTTTGGACTTGATCTCGTGCACCCGTGTGCTCATGATGTCCTGGAATGCATCCATCGTTGTACACTAACGCCAGAATGTCGAAAACCATTTAACATTTGACTGATGATATGTGAAGAACACATACCCAGTATGCATTTGTATATGGACATGTAATATGTATATTTGTATGCATATGTATATGTGTATAAAAGAGGACGTCTAATAAAGAGAATCCAAAGATGCTGCAGGTTTATTTGTGCTCACTAGGGGGTGCAGTGAGGTGCTGAACATTCACTTCTGGGAACGTCCTTCATGGCATCAACAGCTGTAGTGGCCTGTTTGATTCTATTCATCTGTAGTTGGAGACGGTGAGTGGGTGTACGCTCCAGCAGCTTTCAAGGGACTTGTTAACACACACACACACACACACACACACACACACACACCAGGAGACAGTGAATCCATACGTTGAGTTCAACTGCCTGCTGTCATTCCTGTGAAGGTCTTACTGGATTCTAGGGTGTCACGTCTGCAGGTAAAGTGTCAGAAACCTCCACCTGGTCTCATATGATATAACTTGGACATTTTAAGAGGAATAAATGGAAAAAAAAATAAAAGTTGTTTGACGGTTTGACATAATACTGTTTTTGTTGATGCCTTTCCAGGGCCGTTTCCATCTCTTTGGGGGCTCTACGCGAGATGCTGTTTAGTCAAACTACACCTAAGATTCCGATCCCTTTTTAGATGATCCACAAAGACGCAACAGTCTATTCCAATGGAAGAAGGAAGCTGACTAGTGTTGTTAAAACCTCTCTCATCCAGATTCGGCCCACCCAAGCAATTTAAACTGATAATGATAATACAAAGTAAACACTGGGCCTTCTTTGTACTATATTACACCTATATATCTATATACTATCTACCAGGATCGGAAGAGAGAGTCTCTGTGTGTGTGTGTGTGTGTGTGTGTGTGGCAGGTGTTCTCTGTAGGTCATGTTGCTGTGGCTTCTCCTCTAACAGGAAGTGTGTTGTCTCTTTGCCGTCTCTGCTGTATTCGCAGACGGGAATGCAGACACACACACACACACACACACACACACACACACACAGTGACAACAGGGACAAGTGCATTTACACAGTATTAAAATAAAATATCCATATGAACACTCGCCACCTCCTCACATGTCCCAAAGCAGCTGCAGCCAATCGTTGACGCCGTTGTCATATATATACAATACGTATACTGTATATTTTTATATATATATATGTGTGTATGCTACTTGCAGCAGCTTTTCTCCTCCATAGATCATTTATCCTACACACTTTCAGTATGAATCAGCACAAATCAGCACGAATTTTCACACATTTGCACAATGCAAACAAAAGGATTGTGAGACCTATTAAGTTATTCTTTTATTTACATGTGCACACATACTGTACTTTTTATACATTCAACCTTTTACTAAATGTTTTATAAGTATTACTTTATCTCCATTTTCACTTGCAAAATTTCCCTCTGAGATAATTCAAGTACTTTTGCATTCTAAGTTGTATTACTGCAGTTGGAAACATCAGAATTTAAATACTTTTAACATTTTTAAACCCTCTTTCTCGTATTTTTCTTTGTCAATCTTCTCTAACGCTAACGTGGTAAAACGTCATGCCCCGGAGGTGTCATGGCGTCAAAAATCAACGAGCGCTGCCGGCGCTCTCACTCCTTCACTTCCTTCTTCCTACACACTCACGCAGACAGACGCTTCGACGCACAGAGATAAGATTAAGTGCTCTCAGGAACACGGCAGCGAAAAGAACTGAGGTCTTTTATCAGAAACACACTATAAGCTTCCGTGTGCCTTTAACTCTCTAATATTGATTCCTTCTAATAGCTAATCTGCTAATTAGTAGAATTAAATGTTTGACTGGGAGCAGAAAAATGGGCCTAAAAAGTCCCCATGTGTCAACAGCGGAGCCACCATGAAACGTCTGGTTGTTTTGCCTGCGTGTCTGCTGCTGCTTCACACACTGACTGGTGAGTCCGTCGAGACTTATTTGTTCCTCTCAGCATCGCCTTGACAGTTCACAGGCTGTAAGAAAGGATTGGTCATTTTAAACGAGGGCTTCCAGCTGTCAGGAACACGATGTGTGACATGAGGCTCCCGTCTGTTTGTGAGGGAGGACATGAGCAGCTCAGAAACATCTCCAGTAATTGTCTGTTTCCTCCACAGGAGCCATCGCAGACTCCGGGATAGATGTTAAAACGGGTCAGCGGGGTGTTACGATACTCTGTACTGGAGATAACGAAAAAGTTGTATCAGCGAATGGTAAGAATGTTACGTTTCCATTAACATCCAAGGATGAGAACTCTGGAGAGTACAAGTGTGTGTCCGACAACCTTGATGAAGAATCAGCAAAGGGAGCGGCTGGAACAAAAATCTTTGTCAAATTTAGAAGTAAGTTTCGGGTCCTGTGATCGTGAGTACTCTGACACGAGAGCGTGTCTGCATCAGCAGTGTGTAAAAGTACATGAGGAGAGTGCTCCTGACTTGAGTTTGTGTGTGTGTGTGTGTGTGTCCAGGCTGTGACAACTGTGTCGAGCTGGACACGGCCTCGGTCGCAGGCCTCGCTGCAGGAAACCTGGTGACTACGTTTGTGATCGGAGTGGCGGTTTATCTCGTTGCGTCGCACGCTCAGATCAACCCCATCACCTCGGAGAAGAAAAGTAAGTCATGTATGATACGATATCATCACCGTACCATACATAATTGTGATCCAGTTTTAGGAGTTAGTTAGCTAGTAGTACTGCAATATCAGAAATTGTGATATATTGTATTTATTTCATAATTATTTCAGAAGTCCCCCAAATCATTTTTGTTGACGTTTGAGCCTTAAAATAAAATGAAAAATAAATAGTAAATGAGGAAAAATCTGTAAAATGTAAGGATAGGTAATTATGAAAAAAAAGTAAAAAAAAAACAGATAAAAGAGGTTAAAATCAGTTTGACAAAGTAGATGTGAGAAAGAAATATTATGGAGGTCTTTGAGAAATAAACCTGAAAACATTTAGATTTTATTATTGTTTAATTCGTCACAAAGACGTGTGATGTACCTGTTGATTCAGCGCTGCCACGAGGCTGTTTGGTTTTTTTACATGATCAGTTTCTCCACAGGATCAGACAGAAAACATCTGCTTCCAAACGAAATGAGTAGCAGAGCTCCAAACGATCACTACCAGGAGGTGGGCTGAGCTTTGCTTTGGTTGTCACCTCATCTACGAGTTACAAATAACTGACGCTTTTTGTTCCGGAACCTTCTACTTCCTCCCGCAGCTTCGGAAAACCAAAGACCCAAAAGCGACATACGACGTGCTCTCCCACAGACGCTAGACTGGTGCCGGTCGGCCTTGACCAGATGAAACCCGCCGTCCCCTCGCAGACGTTCCCTGAGCATCATGGGACGTAATTCTTGATGCGTTGCTCAGATAAGGAGCGTCGCTAATGTTTCCTGTCGTTTCGGTTTCACCATCAGTGGGACGAGGCTCCTGACAGACCAGTGACAGGTGACCTGCGACCCGGCTGCAGCTTCTTACAAAAACCGTTTTGCTGTTTGCTTTGCTTGTGGCGACACTGATGCTGATTCAGACTGGATATTTGTCATACACACGTCAACAGTGTCACGACAACAGTGACATATTGTCAACCAGAATGAAATTAAAATACAAATGAGACATGAGAGGAAAAACATAAAAATAAAGCGTCACATTGCACATTGTAACTCTAGGAGCAGCAGAATTACATGTCATTGGGATGTTGTCATGAAAAAAATGCTGGGTTGTTTTTAATCAAACGTGCTCCAAGTAAATATAAACATTTGCATGCTCTGTGGGTTCTCTCCGGGTACTCCAGCTTCCTCCCACCTCCAAAAGCATTCTGAGGTTAATTGGTCACTCTAAAGTGCCCGTAGGTGTGAATGTGGGTGTGAATGTCCTGTCGTACTCTGACGTTCAGCCGTTGACAGGTGGGATGAGCGGGAAATGATGAATGAATGAATGATAATTAACATGAACCCTGTCTTGAAGGAGGAATCCTGCTGATAAGTAGAGGAACTGACCATGTCAGCCCTCGGCGGTCGGGTATCGCCAAGCAGAAAACACTTAGCTTGTATTTACATTTTAGAGAATGGTATCTCCACTGCAGGTAGGGGGCGCTGCATTAGTCCTCAGGGTTGTATCTCAGGGTGTGTTTGAGGAACAATGGGTTGACGTGCACATATCGGATTGGACTGGACAGGATTAGTAGACGTAAAGATGAAGAGCACTTCATTCATCCCTGGGGAGGGGATTCATGGAGCTGGATGATGAGGATGGATGATGAGGATGGACGAGAGTGTGGGAGGAGGGGCGGCATGGATTCTACAGCTTTCTTTACCCCCGCCCCTGAAACATCTGACTCGAAGCACGTGCACACACACACACACACACTATCACACTGAAGCTCCAAACACACTCTCGTCAAGCAGGTGCAGGTTGGTGTGTGGTGGCGGTTTGACCCCAGTCTGTACACCCCTCCACGCACACACACACACACACACACACACACACACACACCACCCCTTTTTCCTCATCAACAGCAAACAGAGTGTGGGAGTTGTACAACAAGTACATAAGATGCGTCGTTAGCAGGTCGGTCGGTAGAAATACTACATGTTTCACGCGTTTCTTCATCGCGGCTGCTCAGTCACTGCTGGGAAGGAAGAACACAACCGAGACGAGACTGAACGTTTCCACGCGTGTGCTTTCTGCGTATCAGAAACACACACATGTGTCACAACGTTTCCAAAGACGACACCGAAGGACACTCTTCAGAGAAACGCTGCTCACAAGAGCGAGAGAGACGATGAGGACGTGCCGATGGAGACCGTGTGCGTGTGGGTGCGCTGACGGATGTGAGCTGCGGCTTTGAGGCTGTTTCATGAATCATACACCCGCTCTCTCACACACACACACACACACACACACACAGTTTCCAACCAGAAGCACAGAAGTTAGCACGACGTTGGCTGCGGTTTATTTCATAGTGCCACGTGTTCGGCAAAAAGAAGCTTAAATAAAAAAAGAAAGGCCATAAAAAACAAGCTGATGTGGCAAAAGTACACTTGTATGTACACAAAATAATTTGAAATGACAGAACTGTCACAATGACATCACACTGCACTCGCTGCTGTTTTATTGTTGTCGCCCAACATCCCTAGGAGGAGTACTAATACTACTATGGGTGCACTACAGGTTAAAAATGGCCGAGCACATGAGTTCATTGGACCCAGGTTTCAACAAGTCGTCACAACTCTCTGTCATCACAATGAATTCGACCTTCTTCGTCTTTCAAAAGAAAGAAAGTCTCATTCCCTCGGTCGTTGCGGGGTCCAGTGCTGCGTTGGCATCATCCAGTCAGTTGACCTTAACTGTTGAGAAAGGAATATTCATCCTGGGAGCGATTGTGAGTCCTCAGTTTCTGTCCAAACACAACACAGGTAATGTTACTCCACTGAAAATGGCATGACAAGTCACAGTGTGTTTCTCATTACTCCTAAAAAGAAAGAAAAGAAAGATTTTTGTTTAACTAACTAAACCTGACCATGTCCCGTGTAAAGACACCACTGCACTTGGTGTTGTAGTTGTGGGACTTTTCCCCCCAATGTCTCAGTTTATTCTTGTCTTTGTGTGCGTTCCTCGTGTGTTCGGCCCCCCTCCCGTCTGATGAGCGGCCTCATGTGTTTCCCCCCTGTGTCTTGTCCAGTCAGTTCCCTCCTTTCCCTCCTACGCTCCCCCCCTGTGTCTCGTTTGGTCTCGTTCCTGTATAGAAACAAGTCCTTTGTTGGTTTGTCCGTCCCAGAGTTTGGAATTTTTTTTTGGTTTTTCATTGACGTTCTCTTGTACGTGATCTTGTTATTTATTGAAACAGACTTAAAGTGTGTTTGCTGCTTTCTTGTGTCCTCCTGCCACACCACCAAACAGAACGTTCGTTCGTACCTCATATTCAGAATCGCCACCTGGTGGCGCGCGACCTCCAGAGCGAGCGGGTGCTAAAACGATGAAACCAGATCAGTGTACATGCATGTAGATGATTTCCAGGAGTAGAAATACTCAAATGTTTATGCATTCTTACATTTGGAGAAGTTTTGTCCGGACGAGCTCTTCTTCCTGGTGCACCTGTAAACGACGGCCATCAGTACCGCTGTCCCGGCCATGTCGGCAGCAATGACCCCTGCAAAGAACCTTGCATCCAACTCGAAACAGTTCAAGCACACTGAAGGATGGAAAAACAGCAGTGGAACATGTGAGATTACAGTTGACAGAATGAGCATGGATGGGAAGGATTTTTACTCACCCTTTCCTTCTACGTAGAAATAGTATTTGACAGGTTTGTCACCAGCCGTGTTAACATCGATGTATTCACAGTGGTAGAGACCTTTGCTCCTGGCATCATAAGCAACCTCATAGGATTTGTTCCCATTGTAGTTCTGTAACTCAACTCCTTTATAAAACCATTTCCCCCCTTTCGGACAGGTCAGCGTGAAGTTTACCATCCAGAAAGACACGTCCCCTTAAAGCACAGACAGTGATTGTCAGTACGTGTACTTTAGTTTTAAACGTCACTGGCTCCTGCTCTCCATCAAGGCAGGAATAGCAAGGCAGGAATTTTTTTTTGTACTTCTGAGTTTGATATTTAACTGTATGTCACTGATCACGTTTTAGATCACCCACTCCCCCCCATAAAAAAACACACACACACACACACACACACACACACACAAATACTGATTGTAAGGAAATAGGAATACTTTTAAAGAAAGACTGAGCTCGGGTGGACAAATGAAAACGGTTCATTTCATATCATCTCTCTCATCTGTTTATTGTTAATCAACTATACGAAAACACATGCATGTTTCTTTTTTACCTTCATCAGCCGTTATTGTCCCCATGATCAGCACAAGGACAGCGAGCGAAGCCTGAACACCCATGTTGTTCTTGTTCCTCCGATGACTTTTCTCAGACTTCCACCACCAGTGAGTCGAATGAATTCATACAATACATGAAAAACATCAAACTGTCTGCACAAGACGACAAAAAGACACACTGAAACACACACACACACATGCACCAAAAAGTGGTTCTCTCTCTCTCTCTCTCTCTCTATTTCACATTCAATCGCTTTCTCTCCGCACAGGAAGTGTTTTTTCAAAGTGAAGTAGCTGTTGATGCTGAGAGTCATACTGAATACGATCTGTAACTTCATCATACCACACTATACTGTCCTATACCTATAAAATACTTCAGACACGTTGGATTCACATTTTCATGTTCTAAACTCTGAAGTCTAGGTTTGTTTGCGCTTGAAAAGATATGCAACATAGTCTCTGTGACCAGTTTACTGATGACTGGAGCACATGCAAGAGGTCAGGGGTCAGCTGAATGAACAGCTGCGTTTCACGTCCAACCCAATTTTTTCGTGTTGCTCTTGCTGATGTATCAGTCAAAACGCCAGCAAATGAAAATCAACAAGCAAGAATCGTCATCGTGGTATTTACAGCTGGAATTCGTGACGTCTCTTTTATATATATCAAACATGTCGTTGTTTTGAATGAAATGCATCTCTAAATGCAGAGTTCAAACATCAACATAGATGTAAAATCCATCGTTCCTCCACAGTCACACATTTATCCCCTCATTAATAGTCTGACACGCTGGTTGTGAACTGCTGACAAGTGGCTCTGGCTGAAGCGCAGCTCTGCCCCCCTGTGGTCAAACCAGGAACCTGTCAGGTTCTCACGTCTCTCAAACACACACACACACAGCTGTTATGATTATATACAGTATGTGAATTATTTGATGGTTATATTTTTTTTATGAAGTCAGAGTTATGTGATGAACGAACGTGTTTCCATTTTTTGACTGAATGTGAATTTAAACTTGAGTCCACTTGAAAAGATAAATGGAATAAACAGAACAGGTTCAGGAAATATGTCGTTCAGTCAATAGGATGAAGGTCAGTAACTTTGATACACGGAAATATGTCCACTGACTTCTTCACTGCGCCACATCCACCGTTCTGGACTTTTTCTTTGTTTGCGCCATGCCTTTGGCACGGCACACCTAACGCGCAGAAATGTGTTTTACGCAGCAGCAGAACAGGTTTGGCTGAACCACCGAGAAATTGAAAGCTTTGGCTTGAACATGTGAGACGGTGATGAGGAGGGAGAAACTTGGCGACGTGTTACTCCGCCCGAAAAATGGGGTGGGAGGGTGTCGAATTGATGTGTATCAGTGGGCAGCGGCGAGTTGGGACGCGTCTTAGGAGGAGAGGACTCGCCGCGTGCTTCCAGCTCCTCTCTGTAGAGGAACGTCAGCTGTGAGAGGGGGCTTTTGGGTTTCGGGGGAAGAAGTCTCGGTGGGTTGTTTGACTGTTTCGTGGTCGTCGGACCGTCTGCGGACCATCCAATGTGCGTCACAGGGTTCTACCTCCTCTCCGTCCTGTGTGGACTCGCAGCGTCAGGTGAGAAGCCGGGTCCCGTGTGATAAAACGGGCTTTTAACTCTTTGTGTCACTGTGGTGACTTGGTGGGTGTCCAAGTGTATTAGATCAATATTGAAGGACTTCACTGGTGGATGGACCCCCTGCCGGCTCGTGTGTGTGTGTGTGTGTGTGTGTGTGTGTGTGTGTGTTTTCTAAAAGTTGGCATTGGCCACATCTCAAGGAAGATGGTGAGTCATAACAGGATGGCCCCCTAAAAGAGAAACCTGATTGTTTGTTCAACGGTTGAAAGCTCCGGAGGGACCGACGAGCTCCGTCTCCGAGCGCGCGTCGTGCGTCACCGGGAAGTGGATAACTTGGCACGGTGGCGAGGGGAGTGTCGCAGAAAGAGTTCCTCTGAAAGCCTTAAAGAAGCCATAGCCCGGCCCCTTCCTCCCCGCTAATGCGCGTCCGCGCTTACGTCCATAGAATGAACACACAGGATGTAGCACGTGGATCATAAGTCATCAGCTGCTCACATGAAACAAACACTAATAACAGGCCACAGGCCGACTGCCAAGAAGCTGAGAGGTGCTGAGATGTTTTAATGGAACAGGCGTTCACATCATGAATTGACCCGATCGGTGTCGATTCATTCAGGTTGTTTAACCTTGAAGTAATCTGCCTCCATCCCGCTTAAGTGGATTATATCCACTGAGACCTGCCAAAGCAGCATGAGGGGAGTCAGAGGAGCTGCTCCTTGTTTACAAGGAGTCTGCCGATCAGTCCAGGCCAAGATGGGGGGAAGTGATAGATAATCAAATAACAGCATGTAGCAGGGGGAGACGGACATGTTGGAGCTGATGGTTATCATGTCTGCTGGGCTTCCTTTGCTTTTGGCTTCATCTTGCTGGGAAAAAAAAGCGTAATGAAACAGGACTTGTTTTCACGAGGTATCTTCTGTAGAGTTATAAAAGTCTAAAAAAACTTAGCATGAAATGTAATTTGACACGTCGACCATCGACTGTGTCTGACGCTGAGCTGATCAAAGACGCTTTGCTTCTGATAGTCTTCTTTAGATTACATACAGATCAGAAGTAATAATGTGGCCCCAGCATGTGGTTTAGTAGTACAAACCCTTCATGTACAGTGTACTTTGTGGAAAAAAACACAGGTATATTTTTTTGATAGATATTTCCGGGTGCTTGGTATTTGTATTTCCATGTGAATGAAGAATTCGTATGTTTCATGGAACCTTAAATGTTATTTACTGAGACAGTAAAGGCTCTTGTTTTACAGGTATCCGCTGATGAATAGTCAACATTTGGACACACACACACACACACACACACACACACATTTGATACACATCTGGGAAAAAATATAAAGTCAAGACTGGACATCTTTGCAGACTGCATACATGTGATGTATGAAATACATACAATATTTAGTCAATTTAGTTTAGATTTTTTATTAGTTTCTATCATCTATTCTATTATCTATTTCTATCAAAATGGGATATAGTGAGAGAGTGAGTGCGTTAGGAGGCGGGACTTCCTGTGCCATCACATACCACTCCACCTAAGCCACGAATAATTTCGAAATCATCCGTGGAAGTGACGTAAACAGCTTGGAGACTGATGAGTCTAACGCTTCTGGTGACTGCAAAACAGCTGACGCGAAAGCGGAGCAGCTGATGTATAATAATGAAGAAAATGTCACGAGAATCTTGTCAGGGATCTCCTCTTCAGTGGTGTTTGTTTTATACAAACATGTCATTTGTTTTTCTCTATTTGCATGTGCATGGAGGTACCTGACACCAGGGACCCACGGTAGCCCCCATCACACGGAGCTGTCTTAAAGTGTAAACCTAGCAAACATCATAAATATTTTTTAAAAAATTAAAATTAAATGTTCTGATAACTAAGATGACCCAACCACAATGGGAAAAGGAAGCGGCGTAAACCAACACTCGATGACTTTTCATCATCATATACTAAATGACTCTCACTGAGTCTGTCTTCACCAACTACAGACAGAAGGTCTAAAGTCTCCTTTCTGCTTTGGTTCCAATTGATTTTCCTTTTTAATTTGTTTTCTTCCGTCGCTGTGTTTGCCTGCGAGGCGAGAGCCCTGACGTGTGCCAGCCTGTCCTGACTGACAGGTTTAACACACAAACATGTGAACAAACGGCTGCTGCTGACTGCGACATACCAGCGCTTCCACTGCTTGTCTAGGCTTCCGCTTCATTCTGTCAGCTTCTTGTATCTGCTTTACTGGAACTTTTCTGTCCATCACCGCGTCTCTTAATCTCCCTGCAATACGGGAGCGTTACGAGAAAAGCCTGGCTGTGATTCTTTTGCTGTTGGGTGTTGACACACCCTGGAGGACGTGGATGGGACTGCATGGACACAGGAGGTTCAGGATGTGTCTGTGAACAGATCACAGCAAGTCATGCTCAGTGTGAAGCGCTCCGATCCCGCCACTAACGTCCTTCATCTTGTTGTTTTCATGCCTGACAGACGTCGACGTTGACATTCGGTGAAACTTGAGTTGGCGACAGATCAGATACCGGTTGATGCAGGTTTGCACATTGACATTGTAGTGAAACAATGGAAGAACTGTTTGTGAAATCAGAGAATCAGAGAAAAAACTGTGAGCCTAAAAATCGGATAATAATCTTACTGGAGGTTTAACAAATCCACTCACTTTAAATTGCGGTTGCTTGACTTGTGAAGAGTGTGAATGTGCTCGGCTCTGCAATGATCCAATCCAATCGATGGAAACTGACCATCGATCTATATCGTCATTCTTAAGATGATGCCTTTATTTTGAAATTTCTCTCACCCACCAGTTTCACTATTTCCGCCATCAATGTCACACGATAAGTAATTTGTGGTAAAATATTATCCTGATATTTAGTATGGAGAAACTATATTGAAAGTTCAATCCAATCCAAATGTCCTTGTACAGTTTTATTTGTCTTAGATGAATTGTAAACTGTCTTAAGGCCGATTTCGATAATTAAACTCATAAAGACAATAACGTCAGTTCATTTACTTTTCAGAAATTCACTGGAAGACGGCACATTTGTCTCACACACACACACACACACACACACACACATCTCAGTTCCTTATTGCCGACTGTTTGGAGCTGCAGTAAACACGGAGCTCTTCCGGCCCAGCGTCATCCTTACAGGGTTTACACAATGTCTAATAAATCATGTTTCCTTTCTTGTTATTTTGAGGTGAACGTTCTTTGTTCCCGTCAATTAAATACACACCCGGCAGTGTGGGAGAATTTCCTCTTGTGATTATTGAATATGTCGTTCATCAGCAGAACTTACAAAGACAGCTAATATGAAGCTGGCTGTCACTGTGCAGTAAATACCTGACGCAATATTCAAATAGTTGGTGAAGTGAGTACTGTGGCGCGATGGATGGTTTTTGTGGGTGGGGTGGTGACGGATGGGCTTGGCTGTAGTTACACCGCACATTCATTGACACTGTGGCCTGTATCAGTGTCCATGATTAACTGTGTATGTGTTTGTATATGTTCAAAAACGGCCAAACTAATGCCTGACGGGCTCAAATATCCTTCTTTCCATTCCTGATCAGAAAAACAGAGTAAGGATGTGGAGCTTTTGGTTAAATAGACATGAGAGCAAATAAACAAACGCAGGATTTCCAACAAACTGGTTTTCCAGAACAAGCTCCTGATATAATATCTGCTCACTTCTGTATTTGAATACAGATGGCGCTAGGCGATTGTATGTTTTGTTAATATTTCCCACACTGCAACCTGTTACCTTTGTTCACCCGCCAGACAAACATCCACCACCTCAGCCCCCAGTTTACAGAAGAGACGTTCGGTTAAGTTCAACTTCAGTCACACCATGCAACTTTTCGTAGTAAATTAGTAAATCTGTAAGTAACATCATTGTTAACATTGTTCAGATGCAGGCGTCCACACAATCGTTTTACAGCAAGTATTGATTCATGATTGATTATCATCATTCATATTTTCTGTATTTTCAATAGAAGAAGAACTCAGGAAATCGCCCGAACCCAAAGATAGCGAACGTGGTAATTTGTGGAAATTTGCTTTACACTAAATACAGCAAACATACATCCATTAGAAAATAGGAAAATAAAGTCGCTTGGGGAAATTGGACCTTATGATTGTGGTAATAGACATGTTGTGTTCTTATTTTGTCACGTGACCTGACAGATTTGAACACTGACAATGTGGTGAGACATGCAAAGAACTGTGTGTGTTGGTCTTTGGGAGAACTTGCAGAGACCGAGGTCGTGGACGTGTGGCCTCTCTCATCTGCTAACACACAAATATGCAGCCAGTGATTTCCGACATGAACGAGGAACCTTTGTTACGGGATTCGTTTAAACTGGAAACAGAAAACAGAGAGCGTGAGCGGAAAAAGCCTCAGTACAGCGGTGTCAGCTGTGTGTTACATATTAAGGTGTTAAAAACGCTCCTTTTAACCCAAGGTTTCAGTTTTTGCTCCACTGTCTACACTCGATCCGCCCCGGTTCTGGTCTCACAGTGCATAAATGCCGGCAGCTCCACTGACGTTCTGCCCTCGTTACTTATGTCGGCTGTCGTGGACGACGACCGGCTGTGAGGAGGCGTTGAGTATATGACATCAAACAGCCAAATGAGCTACTTAGCACTGATTACCGCAAATGAATCGACACATCGTGACAACGGCGCTGTTGTGGTGTTACTACCAGCAGCATCCGCAGCCTAGTTTGGAGGAATGTCCCGGTCACGTTGAAGCTGTATCGTCCGGCCGGCAGGAAAGGAGAAGACGACTGAGAGGAGAGACCAGACGGGCTCGTGTGTACATCCGGTATTTCTTCTTCAAGTGCGGGGCTGATGAAAGTCCAGACTGCTGGTCCAGACTGAGACCGCCTCTTCTGGAAGGACCAGATTTGGTTCTTTGGTCCGAATCATGGTCCGAGGAGCTTTCACATCCGGAAATTTACTTCTGGTCCAAAAGTCCGGACCAAACAAGCTAGGTGTGAACCCCCCCCACCCCCCGGTAGTGGGACTCGAACCCTCCTGTGCGATGTCCTGTCCATGCGTTTAGGATGTGGCTATCGAGGAGCACGTACTGTGTAACTCCGACGGGAAGTTGTTGAGTCAGCTGCGAGGTGGGAGTGCAGGAGGTTTGATGGATTAAACTCTCATCCTCACTCACTTACTACACTTACGTCCTTTGGAGACTGATGCTGCTGAATTATGAACGAGCTGTAGAAGAAGAACATGGTGACGTTCCATCTCTGCTCATGTTGTATTCACACACGTGTCGTATCCATAATCATTCTGAGTTTCCATATGGACTTATTCTTGTCATCTACCGTGCACATTTCTTGACCTTTTGTAATTGCTGTATTTTTCTTACTATTGACTATTTTAGTTCTTGGTCGGAGTTGGCTGTCACAAACTAACTTCCCTGCCGGGGTTAATGCTGTATTTCTGATTCCCTCTTATAATTCCACCCGCCAACCTCCCCTCACCTGTCTGCTCTACTTTCCTGTCACCTGAACCTGCGATTCCCGGGCTCATGAAAGACGGCCTTGTTCAGAAAAAAAAGAAGAAAAAAAAAGAAAAAAAACCTAACCCGGGCCTGTGAAACCTCAAATAAAGACGAGAAGAGGCTCTTTGTCACAATCTGCATGTGTTTGCTCCCAAACTGATGGAACAGAGACTCAGGTTTGCTGCGGCCTTTGTTTCGGAGCCGTAACGAGGAGAGGAAAGGCACAAACACACAGTCCAGGAAAAAATGTAATGAAGCTCATTTCCTGAGTCGGACCTTCTTGATTTGTTCTGATGTGTTGTTTCCTCTCCTCCGTCACATCCTCTTGGCACATAAAAATTCAAGGTCAAGGCTGTTTAAAGAATATAATAATAATAACAACAATAATAATACTACAGTCTTTACATATCTTACTGTTACAGGCATATTATGATGTATTATAACACACGGAAGTGAAGGTCCGTAGTTTCGACTTCAAGTCTGCCCTCTGATAGAAATCCATAAAAATATGAGCAACTGCTTCAATAAGCCCTCAAGGTCAAAAAGCCACGAGAAAACTTTGACAAATGTTTGGATTGTACTGAAGGGCAGATGTGATTTATTCACTCTGCTTTCCAGACATTCAGGGGGAATATTTCAAATAGCAGAGGATATGTTTGCGGAGCACTTCTTGCCAGAGCTCCATATACCAAACATACCTCACTGCAGTGTGAAACAAAACCGCCACGGAACGAAAACATGTTTTTCTGCTCATCTGCCGGACATCTGGACAAATAGCATTTGGTGAAATGTGTTTATTTGTTTTCTCGCTGAGAGACGCCAGAGGACAAACATGTCTGCGCGTCGGTCGTGCCGGTGACCCTCGACTGCCCTTTATTTCATGACATAAAACAAATAAGAGTATGATATTTCTAATGAATACAAACACTGGATATTTTTCCAGCTTCACCTGAAGGAAAAGCACACATTTATATACGATGTGACGCCGGACACACTGTTAAGAGTCTATGCACATTAACACTCCTACGCTCTTTGGCCTTTGGTGGGGAGGTCAAACGGCATTTAGTCTTTATTTTTCCTGGATCTTTGGAACATCTTTTACACAATCTTGGGGCGAGTGCCAAGTCAAGCAAACCTAATCACCCTGGAGTGGACTGACTTTGATTATTTTACAGTTGGTGGAAGCATTTGCTCCCTTTGGCTTCAGATGAGCTCGCGCACAGTGCTGACAGGTGGAATAAAGCGCGTTCAGGGTTCATCAGGTTCATTTCACTTGTTAAATTTCCAGACTTATTGACAGATAATGTGGATGAAGGCCGGTCTCAGTGCGTCGAGAGAGGCAGTGTGTCTGTGAAAGCTGCAGAATTATCTGCAGTTTTACTGGAATGAAATCTCCAAATAATATTTTCTCACATTCTAGCTGTGGCCCCGCCCCCTTCTGAGCAGGACCCCCAGAGCACAAGTCAGTGTAGGTACCGTATCATCACCCTCGTCAAACTGAACCAGATCATCATGAAACGCTGACTTGGGCATGGTTCCTTTCCAGTTAAGACTGAAACATTTTCCAGAATAATCTATTCCGAAACATTCATTTGTAAGTTACTATATGACATTTTTTAAACATACAGAGCAGTTTCATTCATATACGTGTGTGTGTGTGTGTGTAGAGAGAGAAAGAGAGAAGGGATTTCTCGCCATTTAAAGGGTTAATGAACTTGTCTCCGGAAGCCGGGTGTGGTCAGGATGTGAAGACCTAAACAAGTGAAACTGGCCTTTGCGATATGCTGGCGTAGAAAAGCACCGTTTTCCATGTTCCATGTTTCCATGTTCTTACTCCTTCCCCTTGCTCTTCTCTCGTCTCCTACTCCCTTTCTCTCGTAGTCCAGTGTGTTCTTCTACTTGCTCCTCTCCGTCGAAATGAGTCAATTCACCGTGTAATTGCACGCATCCTCCTCAGCCATTAGCGCCTGCTAATAACCAATTAAATAGTGATCTTGCACTTTCAGCCGCAGGGAAAAAATTGCCACAGTGATGGAGGTACAGTACGTAATACTAACAAGGTTGTCGTCCCGCTAATTTTCATTCGTATTCAAACAGGCCTAATTAACCTTAATCAGCTCAGCTTTGCACCGGAGGACGGCGGACTTGAGGGCGTTTTACTTTTTTGTCGTACAAAGGAGATTAACCGCTCTTGTTCAAACTCCTGTTCCGATTGGGTGCAGGAGAAGTCTGAAATGAGGTGTGATGGCCTGCAGGAACCTGAAACATGATGAATCATCTTCGCACCCGCCTGCTTAGACACTCTGGCAGAGGAATCGCTCCACAGTTCAGGCCATCCCAGTGTGTGTAAAATGGGAATTATTTTCGGGAGATTAAACTCTCCTGTATGTGAAAACACACTGCGGAGTATTGCTGGTGTTCAATAATGCATCTGCACTTTTATTTACCTCCATTCCTCTGGTCCGTTGTCTTGTCTTCATATACAGGGGAATAAATGACCCTCTGGTAAATCTTATTGGAGCGAATCATATCGCAGTAATCATATTTAAATGTTTTGTCTTTGGCCTCTTCTCTTACAGGAAGTACAGGAAGTACAGTATTTGTCACAAATGCAGAACAATCAGAAACCAGAAAGAAAATATCAAGTTGACGTGATGCAATGGATTTTTTTCTCAACTTCTGTGTCATGTTATTGATCTTGACTAACGTCAACAAGGGAAATTGAGAAACTGCATTACATAATTGCAATTATGTGTATTATTTATTCCAAAAAAGAGTTCAGAAGTATATTTTCAGGAAATCGGTGAAAAACACTGATGTACTGACGCATGTTGAAGTAACTTTTTAACATTCAGATACAGAGAAATCACCAACGGTAACAATGCTGGTGATAATGTGCTAATCTAATAATAAGTACACACAGTGTCTGCGAAGATACACGTATTGTTCAGCGTGCCCTCGTTAGCACCGTCCCCTCCCAGCTTTCATCAGACTCATTTAAAACACATTAGGCTGTAAAAGCGCTGTCAGGATCGGGTGGTGACGGAGAAGCCGGTCTGTTTAATGCCATGGGGACGACGTCTGGTTGCTCTCTCATCCAAACCCACAGGAAACACTCTCGGCTGCGGTACGGAGCCGAGCACACGGCCCAACAAGCTGCCGCTACAGCTAGCAGGATTGGGACAGACCTGGTTGGGTTCGTTGTCTGTCTGTCCATCCAATGAAAAATATGTTCCATTTATTTTTTTTGTCAGTCTTCCTAGTTTTCTGTGACGTTGTAATTGATCTATTAAAAAAAAAAGCGCTTCTTTCCGATTTGCCATTTGGACGGAGCCCTGTGCACCTTCTGCTGATGATCCAGACCAGAAGATCCAGAGGTTTCATCTCGAGTTCATTATACAAATGCTCAGATTTGTATCTGTTATTATTTGCATATGAATATGCAAATATTTAACTGTATAAATAATGTCCAAATAATGTACCGGTGCAATCATTTGTAAACGATGATTCCTCGAAAACCCAAACTGTTCAAGAAAAGAAATAAGATGTGGTTCTGGCCCCAAGGGGAGAGCGCTGATGTCATTAGAACATGATGTCGCTACTCTCAGGACACTGTGTCTCAGCTCAGTTGATCAGGACGTACAAATCTTTGGGTGGCGTACGTGATTGCAGGGAGAGGCAGACGTGATTCTCTTGTTACTGAGGAGTTGTGGGCTGGCGGCCAACTGGGAACTCGGCATGAAGCATGTCTCCCCCCTCCTGGGACAGTTCCTGCATGAGCGTGCTTTGTGTGTGTGTGTGTGTGTGTGTGACAGTGTTGACTCCATCCTGCAGAGCTCCAGTGGTACGTGGAAGAGTGGAATTGCTGCCAATATCCCTGTCTGCTCTTCTAGTGCTTCCATTTAATAGGTCGTATGTTTACAGTGAGATTGAGAGAGTGATACAGATAATACCCATCAGACTGCCCCTGCTGTGGGCGTGTAGCTAAAAGAGGTCTGAAATCAATGATTTAGTGACTCGTGTTGGAACTCAGTGATACCCTCCTACAAGGTAACATGTATTATTCAGTTTCAGTGACAACGTCAGTTGCTGTTTCACTTTGGGACATGCTACATGTTACATACAAGTTCAATCGCAAAAAAACAAAACAGTCATCAGTTGCATTACTGGAGAGAGAATGAATCACTCGTACTTATTCATGCTCACAAGTTGAAGTTGAACCATGTCTGCAAGCTGCAAGCTATGGGGGTTCTTTACAACAACAGCCTGTCTATGTTTTAACAAATAAAGCTAAAAATGAATTACACAGTATTCTTTACCTCATAGAAAACAATAGAAACAATCTCAAATAAGAATAGACACATGAACCAATCTCACTCATCTTGAATGCAGCGTGCATTACTAATAGAATACTTCTCCCTGTGTTTGATGCCTGGGCTATCTGAAAATAACAACAACAACAACAAAAAAACACAATACGTTCAACAGAAAGTAAACAAATAAACAAATACATGCATACATTCATTAATTAATTCATAAATAAATAGATAAATAAATGCAAAACCCCACTATTTCACTCAGGCATCGATTTATGTATTTATGTTTATGCTGCTTGCTTTCAGACGTGACGATGAAATAATCGGAGCCCCGCGGATGTTGTTCTGTTGCAGGCGTGCTGCAGGTCAGTGGGATGCGTATATACACATCTGGGGATGTGGAGGCAGTCAACGGCACAGATGTGCGCCTGAAGTGCACCTTCCAAAGTTCCGCGACCGTCAACCCCAGCTCCATCGTCATCTCCTGGAGCTTTCGGCCCCTCAAGCCCGGCAGAGAGGAATCGGTGAGTGCATGTGTGTGTTGGTGTCAGGGCGCCTCCACCCTCTCCATCCAATGAGTGGGTGTGTAATCAGAGAGAAAAAGCTGTGAGAAAAAACAAACAATCAATCAATCTACCTCCATGTCAAACTCTGCTCGTAGGTGTTTCACTACCAGCAGCGACAATATCCACCTCTCGAGGGCATTTTCAGGAACCGAATCATTTGGGCCGGTGACGTCTTGGGCCGCGATGCCTCCATCATAATCCGACAGGTGAAATTCACCTACAACGGCACGTACATCTGTCAGGTCAAGAATCCGCCGGATGTCCACGGCTCAGTTGGAGAAATACGACTCCGCGTTGTCACTACAGGTCAGCAAAATCATGATGCTGTCATTAACATGGTGTTTTATTTGGCTGACTAGGATCAGCATCAGATAAGACAAGTAGGTTAAAACAATGAAGGATAACGTGTAAGATGACGGTAGGTTGTTGCATTTAAATAGCAATAAATAGCAATAGTCTTATTTGATTTACTGGCGTTAGCCTTTCAAAAGTATAGAAAATATCCCAGTTTAGGTGTAAAAACATCATCTTGCACAAAACTTGCTAGTGATGCTAGTTTTCAACTGTGAATTTCATGTCGATCAGAGACAAGACATGAATGGCTGGAAGTGTCCACCTGTAGTTGGCGCTAGAGGTCTAGAGGTCTGTCCAACCTCCTGGGACCATGAATGGCTGAACGACAACAACCATGACAGAAAACGCAGTGATGGTGTTTCTCCCTCGATAGCGTCTTTCTCTCAGATCCTTCGGCTGGCGATCGCCATCGGGGGTGGTATCACCGCGGTGCTCGTCCTCCTCGTCATCATCGTGTCCTGCAGGAGGTGCAAGAAAAGGAGACAGAGGCGGGAAGGGGGAGAGGAGGCTCCTCGCAAAGAGAGGAAAGATCCCACTGTGTGGTAAGGAACCCAGAGGGAGCGAGACGAGGGTCGCGAGAGGAAAAGAGGACATTGACTCTCTTGCTCTCCATCTGACTCTTGGGGATCGGGCATGTGGTTCTTTTTTTGGGGGCCTGGGACTCTATTCCTACTGGACGTTTCACTTCCTCATTCCTCTCCAACCAACTATCTTTGGATCCCAAACTTGCAGCTGCCGGTGACAAAGAAGAATGTTGGTGTAGATGGATGCAGAAACCTCGTCACACTGCTGCTCTGATATCACCATGTGCCTCTTTTTTTTTTAATCAGTTTTCCCGTTGTGGGCTTCCAAACACATTTCCTGTTTAGAGAATGTTTTTGATGTAGAACAATGGTGCCGCCCCGCTGTTGACTTCCCTACTAATACATTCCAAGCACACACTACACATTTGTTAGATTAACAAACCATAGTAGCCAGATCACTCCGATCATGAGAAAGATTATAATATGAAAAAGTAGGATCCCGTCAACGGTGGGATGTGTTGGCTGCTGTCTGACTGTGGCTGTTGTCATGGTGCAGGACGGCGCGCTGATGTTAAATCACTGTATTACTGGAGTCAGGTGACCATTTGCGAGGTGCTCTTTGCGGCGCAGCACTTGTTGAAAACAGACACTTTCTTTTGACTAATACACTCCTTACCAGCACATAATGAACTATATCAGCTCCATTTATCTTTAGTGTGCTAGTGTCTGTTTTGAACAACTAGCCAGCTTTTTTTTTTTTGGGGGGGGGGGGGGGGGGGGGACTTCTTTGCTTCTCACTTGGGTTTTCAGATCTGTGAGTGTAAACAGCACCTTGACCGCTCAGACGCAGGAATCTGAATCATGTGACCAATCAGATGCAGACGGGTGTGCGATGAGACACCTGCCCTCTAACCCGTTGTCCCCACTCCTGTGTTTGTGCCGTCTGCTCATCTGTGTGTGTGTGTGTGTGTGTGTGTGACCTCTGCACATGCATGCACATGAAAAATTCATCACTGCATCATGCATGGGTGCGTTTATGTGTGTTGCTCTCACCTTCCTCCTCCTGCATGTCTCCCTCTGTCCTCCCTGTGTGTGTGTGTGTGTGTGTGTGTGTGTGTGTGTGTCCCAGCCACCCATCGAGGGCCGTGCACCTGTACCTATCTGAGACGTCCTTTGAGATTGACAGTTCAGACGGCATGATCTCAGAGGCCAGCACCAAGGACCCCAGTTCCTCAGAGGACGAGGGCCCGAGCTCAGACGATGATGACTATGACGACGACTCTGACTGAGGAGGAGGTGGGGGCAGAGAGGCAGAGAGAGACCCAAACAGGAAGTATGAAGTCAGCCAGAGAGCGCCCTGGAGGGGATGCCCAGGTGGCGCCCATGATGTTCTGCTGCTCGGCCGATGACGATGAAGAGCGTGCCGCTGCTACTGTGTCGATTGAAGAAAGGGAGGAAAACGGGAAGAAAGTTATGCTCTTGGTGAAGTCCTCGGCACAGGAACTCCGGATAACTGAAGGTGGGAATGCCCTGAGCGAGAGGCTTTGTGAATTGAAGTGTTGGAATTCAAAGGACAAAAGTGACTGACAACTAGTTTCACTGAAGGCATTGAATAGATCACCACTGAGCCACTGAGACTGGGGAGTTTTACGCAGTTGATCAAATATGACGTCAAATATGAGGTGTACAACGTGTGGTGTCTTAGTCTTACTGATTGTCAAAAAAAAAAAAAAACGGTCTTACATTTCAGTTACGAACTCCAAAAGTGTTTTATTATCTTTCAGCTGTGGGCCCAGGAGCCTTTTGACATGTTGGATAAAAAATAAATGGTGTGGTGCTGCCAAACAAAAGTGAGCTGTGTGTGTGTGTGTGTGTGTGTGTGTGTGTGTGGAGGCATTCAGTCAGATCTGAAAACCCTTTGAATGCAAAACGTCCCTGTTCTCTCTCCACACGTCTGTGCACACATCACGCGTACTAACAAACTACCTTTAGTGACCGACTTCGGCACCTGTGATGTAGTACTGAGCTATGTTTGTAGATTTGTCTTGTGATTTTACATAATGCCAGAAGAATTTTATCTAATTTTTTTTGTGTGCTTTTAAGTGCCACTGGACCTGTAGAGCTTTTGTATAAAAAAATAAGGAAAATAAAAGAATTTTCTAATAAAACACTTTGAATCAACCACACTGTGTTGTACTTATATATTAAAGGTGTCTGGCTGGAGCTGGTCTCTGAAACAAATGTTTACACACAGCTCATGTATTGTGTAAGACGACATTTATTATGTATTCTCACCTTCATTACACTACTTCCAGTTGTGTGCTTATCTGAAGTCCTGTTTACCTGTGAGCTCTGAATGCAGAGAACTATTGCACTTTTATTCTGTGACTCAACTGGTGTATCCGTGTGTGTGTGTGTGTGTGGCGTTGATCAAAGTCTATACCTTCCATGTGCAGTTCGTTACTGACTGACAGACCTGGAGTGTGTAGGTGAGAGTGCCGCTGGGGGTTGAACAGGGTTGACAAACAACAACAACTAAAAAAAAAAAAAGCGTGGTGGGTGGAGAGACATGAGTGTGTTTATCCGAGCGTGACGATGCGATTGTGCTGCAGACAAAGGACCCTGGTGTTTAACAGATAAAACAACAGAGGAGTGTCGAGATAATCATGTATCACTGAAGCCTCCGGTAATTGCTTTTGCAGGGGCTTAAACACTCATCTATAAATAATCCCGTCGCACCAATAATCAGATGGGAATGCGGCGGTTTATTACTTAATTTACAAATTTAAATATAGACTGAGTGGAGGAATTAATAACACAACAGTTGGCAGTGTTTGAAAAAAAAAAAAAAGCATTATTTTCAAATGCACGAGTGAGGTGAAAAGTATGAGATTCTCAGCAGGTCACCACTTCCAATGTTATCAGTGTTTTTGGCGCTTTATCAAAGAAACAAAATAACTCAAACATTCCTGCTTCATGACTCATTTCAGATTTTTTCCACCACACATGCGGGAATAACGCGGCCGTCTTTTAGATCCGTCTCCATCTCTGATTTGACGTCTCTCCCTTGTTGTTCCCTCGTCTTCTCCTTCATGGCAGTCCGCATTCCACACTGAGGGATCAGTCATACCTGGCGCAGTTTATGTGCAAATTCCATCAGAACAAGTTGGGCTTGGCGAGACAGGAAGAGAAGATGTGTGACTGCAGGCCTGAATGCTACAACATCCACGGTTGTTACTGCTCTAGTCCCCGACAGTGATGAAGGCTGAGTGTTGGCCTTACCTGCTCCGGTGTGCTGTCACGCTCTATGACAGTCCTGGGAAAACATCTCTCTGCACCTTTGAAAGAGTCGACTGCGTTTTCACGTCTTTGGCTCAAGGATAATGGTTACATACACCGTCGGGCCCCAGCGAGTTAAATCCCCTTTATTGGTTTCCGTCGGCGTTGACAACAGAAGAACGGTTCTCTTGTAGACTGCAATTACCAGAAAACAAAAAATCAGGGCTTTCGTTGCAGCTGAGGAGGTTTTCCAACTGGAAACTGAAACCACCTTACTGTAACTGAACAGAGAGTCTCTGTACTCCCACAAACAATTCACATGAGCGTAAACACGTTCTGAGTTTTATCTTCCAACTGCGGATGTGAAGTTTCCATAGTGATGGATTCATGTGTTCAATATAGCTTACACAGTAGGGGACTGTGGAGCGCAGGAGTTGTGACTGTCCCCAGGTAACTGAGTATGTATTCAAAAAGTGTGTGGGAACCGTTACGTAATACTCATGAATGGACACACACAGCAGATCGTTATCGCGTTACAGACCCGAAATCCGCAGAACTTTGCAACTGCATGTGATTTACAACAAACACTTTGTATTATTTATTTACGCGGCACCAAGTGTGCGACACCCTCTGTCGCTTACAAGCAGTTTTAGCCACAAACACTGAAAATTATTCCTGCAGCAGCGTGTGGAGAAATCATCATCAGCAGCAGGTCTTCTTTCGATTCACCAAATCCTGATTTTCATGTCATAATTTACATTCCAATCGTCACTACATTTGACAGCCTGTTCTAAATAAACCACAAGGCTACGACTACTCTTCAGTTTGAATCAAGTTATGGAGAGAGATTAATTATACAACCGTCAGTTTAGGCAATGCAGTTCTGCAGAGGGAAGTTTATGTAACTACACAAGATGTCCAGCGAAGCTGTGTTGATGCTTCGTGACATGAAATGAGTTGCTGCAGCGTGACATTCGGACATTATGCAGCGAGCCCAACCAGACTCATTTGTGGATGCAACTGACAATCCAGACCAAATACAGACATAAATAAACTTCAAAAGGACTCTGTGCAAACACGACGGGAGATAAAACATTACACCAGAGTTAAACTGAACTAGCAAAGGCAAGAAAAACAAATACCGTGTCTCATTAGAGGTAATTACAGCAGCAAAGACAGGAGATTGGAGACAGGGATAGTGGAGTAATACTGCTGCAAATAGCAGCCGCGTCCCAGCAGAGCATCCGTGGTTTGGAATACAGAGTCAGATAAGATGAGGCATCGGGGCTCCGGTGCAGATGGATCATGCGAGAGGACGCAGATTTGCACGGTGAACAACACTCTCAAGAGTCCATGACACCAACACATTTCCTGTGGCATGCATGGGAAGGATGGGAAGGGTACGAATATGTGCTCGAGCAGTTGATGCTCAGCCACGTAGGACCGGTGCTTTCGTTGACCGCTCCCTTTTGGAAGGGAAGTACGAGGCTTTTCAGGTTTCAATGGCGACAACATCATGCCAGACCTTTATTTCTGGGCCTTCGTTATGACTGTTAACACCGCCGGTTCTACACATCAGAGTTCATCACCCAGAGAATCGTGTGTAAATCTCTCTCTCTCCGTGGCTCATCGTGCACCAGTCGGCCGTTGATTCGGATTATTTATCATCGATTTCTCCTGTCGTTACTGATAGCTAGACACGTTTTCGATCGACAATGAAATGATATATTTTAGTTTAGGGTGTGGGTTCACTTTTTATTTGTTGTTGGGTACAGGTCAGCTATGAAATTGGTGTAAAAAACGATTATAATTCTTGGAGGGACATCTTGCTTTGTGAATGTGAAATGCCGAACTTGAAATTGTAAGGTTGTAAGGTTCTTGTTGTCGTGTTTCGTCCTGTCGGGGCCTGAACACACCGTCGTGTTCTCCGGTTGTTTCACTTCCTGATCCACCTGTTTTTCCAGGTAAACGTCAGCGAGCAGCGTAGTGGACAAACTGAGTCACGACGAAACGGACGATGGACCCAACTTTACTGAAACTTTAACACAGTGTTCGCCCCCCCCCCTTCAAGGTTTCTTTTATTCGTCGTGGGAGCGGACGTGTCTTCTTAAACATGTGCGCAGTGGTCGACAGGAAACGAGCTCCGGGTGTGTTTCTACGGCTTTGTGTGCTCGTCAGTGCGGGTAAGTGAACAGGCCACGACACGGCCCAGCTGTTGTGTCCTCACACAAACCCAATCAGTCTGCCCAAGTACTGTTCTTTTGGAGAGACACGAGGGTGGTTTGAGTCTTTTACTGCTGTATCTGTTTTCTGTAATTGTCCATTTTATTCGCCAGCGCCACAGTCAAGCGTGTGGAGAAAAAAAGTCCGTGAACGCACCACCAGCCGGTTTGGTTCTCAAGGAGAATACAGCACCACTGTGGATAGACCATTAACACTACATACTACATACAATATGTATTTATTAAATACTAAATAGTTAAATACGGTCTATTTAACTATACAACTGGAATGTCTTGTTTCATTTGTCATAATGCTGCAACTAACGATTGTGTCACCACCTATTTCTACTTCATCATTATGTCTGTGAAAGGGTTGGACGCGTTTTCACACCTCAAAATTCCAGTGAAAAATGTAACTACTTGCCAAAGTAGTTACATTTTTCACATGTAAAAGTATAAATCCAACCATAGCGGCAGAGATATGATGCAATATGCAAACACTGAGCTGAAACCTACCATGGAGCAGTCAAGTTTCCTACCCATCCTTTTTATATCCCAT
Organism: Aeoliscus strigatus; assembly: GCA_901007665.1. Classification (NCBI taxonomy): domain Eukaryota; kingdom Metazoa; phylum Chordata; class Actinopteri; order Syngnathiformes; family Centriscidae; genus Aeoliscus; species Aeoliscus strigatus. The sequence continues at coordinate 208,906 of CAAKHB010000485.1, forward strand.
CCCATTTTTCCAACCCATTTCTGAACTGTATTTAGATTTAAGAACAAACACATTTGTGCTCCACGTTCATGAGTAGCTCTGTGTTGTTCTTGTGAACATGAAAATATGACATTCCTTTAAATCCCATTTCAACTGTCCTCCATTGATGTCTGGATGTGGCCGTTTTGCTACAGAGTGCAGATGTTTATCCGTCCACAGTCGGACCGGTGGGAGACCTTTACCGGGACACTGTTTCGGAAAGTGACTCCCACCATGATCTGTTTTCAACGACGTGTCATTGAGCATAAAACAGCACATATTTGTTTTCTAATGTCATGTTGGCTGACAGCTTCTAGTATAGATCCTCCCCAAAATGAGTTTTGGTTGAAAGATGTAAATATGACCTACAGTTTCTTAGGACTCATTGTGTACGTTTCTTCACATAACCTGATCATGTATCGTTGTCCTGCAGCCCCTTCGCTCGTCTGCTCCATCTCAGTGAGTACGCCAGCAGAGCTCCATGCATCCAAAGGGGACACCATCACACTGCCCTGCACGTTCACCTCCACGAGCAGGCCCACCAGCAAGATGTCTGTCGACTGGTCCTACAGGCCCCAGAACGGAGGCCCGCCACTGACCGTGAGTGTTCTTCTGTTCCATTTATGGTTAGTAGGAAGGTCGAAGCAGAAAATGTCTTCCGTGTTGTGCTTCTCTGACGAGCATTTTTGCTCTTAAACACTATCAAATCGGCGTTATGTAGCTCGATTGATTTAACAATTTCATTAATTTAACATACTCATTCAGAATTTTCTCATCTTTTAAAGAAAGACAAACAGAAACATACGTTATTGCGGAAATATTTCAGACTTCTAATGCCAATCTGCAAATGTCTTTTTATAGAAGCATGTGTTCAATTGACACGGTTGTGTACGAGGTGCTAGTGGTTTACAGCCATTAAATGAAACCCTTATTCTAATAGTTTCCATCCCACAGAACATAAACAAAAGAGTCATTCAAATTCATCATTTCATAAATACTATGTCACAAACTACTGTCTGGGAAGGTGAAACGGCTCCGTTATGTGGGAACAAGTTGTTCAGATGTGCTGAGCAGTTACGGTGACGCTGACGCTAGCATGGTTTTAAGTAGAACTGAACGAATGACAAGCGACCTTACTAATGTCTAAACTGATGGAACAATCCGTAATCGTGTTTATCAGGTGACTGCACCATCTCCACTCAACAAACAGGACTTGATCGTTTGCACCGTGGATCTCGATCAGTCCTTTGCATTCACCCCGATAGAGATAATCCACGCTTTCACTCTTATCAACGACACCCTTGCACCCAATCACATTCTGGCGTTTTTTCCAAGGCTTTCCCTCTGGAGCCCCGGCTGGACATCGGCCGTCGTCCTCCTTCCTCTGCGGTGCTGTTGTGGTCTCGTTCTTCCGATGTGTCCGTCCCATCCCATAACTGCACTCAGTCCTCTAACCCTGCTCCATCAGGCTTCGGTTTCAGTGACCAGTCCACTAAAAACCCACCTCGTAATTTAAGCAGTTTCCGTTTGGACTTGAAGATAACCATCAAATGTGGTTCTGTGTAATTGCATTTGGACCGTTGGAATCCATAGTGTGGTAGTTTGCAACCTTATATGCTGTAATTTCCTCCAGGAGCACTCAGAGTTAAGTGAATGCTAATGTTTTGTGGCTCCGTTGATGTGGAGTGCTGTTGGTTCGCTCATTAAGACGTCTGGCCTGAAAGTGTGGAGCAAGAGGAGAAGAAGATGACTAATGTGTTAGTGTGTGTGTGAGTGTGCATGTATGTCCGCAGACTGTCGTATTTCCTCTCAAAGCTCCAAAGGTGCTCTGAAGAAGGTGTGCCAGCCACCAGCCACCACCCCCGCCCCTCCCCGACCCGTTTGTGTCCCGTTGTCGAGGCCTAACGTGTGCTCTCTTTGGCCCGAGCAGGAGCCGTTTGTCGGAGGTTTCTAGTTTTGCCAGCCTTAACTCATTCCCATCCAATTTCATTAGAAGTCGTGGCAGGTTTATTGGTCTGTGTGTCCCCGGTCGTATATCACCTTAGTAATGAAACTCCATCACAAATATCATTTTGCTGCCAAAGCTTGAGTGTCGATCGGAATCGCTGCCTGTTCGTCCTGATTGGAATTAATTTGTTGATTGCAGAAGAAGAGAAGCTGAATGTTCAGTCAAATGAATGTTGGAGCATTTGGCCGTTGAATCCTGCTGTGTAATGTGTAAAATAACTATTAAGGTGATCTCAAACTTTACGTCGACCCCTGGGTTAAGTGACAGAACGGTGCCTGTCCATCTCCAGATATCAAGAGGCGATGATAAGTGGTCCGATACGATCAGCTGTGTAGGAATAACAGCGCCGACACGCCTCAGTCTATCTCAGCATCTTGTTAAATCATAAAGGTATGAACCCTGTCTGTGATTGCTCAGGTGACTCTCTGCTTTTGAATGTGTCCTTGTTGACGGTGTGTCAACCCCAGTTTTCAGATTTCCAAGGAGCCATAGAGATTGTCACGTCCGCCAAGGAGGTTCTGTTTTTGCCAGCGCTTATCTGTTTGTTTGTTTTATTAGATAAATAAGTCAAAAAGTTCTGAACGGATTTTGACAAAATGTTGAGTAAATGCTGCTGATGGACCAGGACTAGAGGACTAAATGTTGGTCGTGTTCTGGAACCTTCTGGTTGTCGGATAGGGACGTTTTCAGCATCTGTGTCTAGAACCCCACATAGCAGCAGTGTGGAGTTCTGTGGTCCAGTGGTTAGTGGGTCTGTCTGTTAACCCAAAGGTCGGGGGTTGGAGCCCACCCAGGGACGGAGGGTTGTTTTTTGTTCTTGTATTGAAACAAAAAAAGAAAATGAAGAAGAAAATGGAAAAATAGAGCTCAGAGGTCATGATTTGTGTAACAAGGTTGCTAATGATTTTTTAATAACTTACAAAGGAATGTTTTGATGATCAGTCAGTAGATCAAATGAAGGGGGGGGGGGGGGGGGGAAAAAAAAGGGGGG
>CAAKHB010000487.1:34517-50134 GCA_901007665.1 Aeoliscus strigatus
GTGTGCGTGTGTGTGTGTGTGTGTGTGTGTGTGTGTGTGTGTGTGTGTGTGTGTGTGTGTGTGTGTGTGTGTGTGTGTGAGAGAGAGACAGAGAGAGAGAGGGAGGGAGATAAGATGAGAGCAGGCAGCTGCAGTGGCCCTGAGTAAAGGAGGAGACAGAGAGAGATGAGTGTGCTGGTGGTTTGTGTTTTTAAGCAAGTGAACGAGAGCGGGAGGAAGAGAGGAAGAGATGGGATGTACACAGAGTACACAGAGAGCAGACGAAGGGCAGCACCCCCCCATCCCCCCTCCCAACAACAACGAGGAGAAGATCAGAAGATCATCCAGAGTACTGAAAGTCCCGCTGTGAATAATGTGTGAAATCTTTTTTTTTTTTTTTTCATCAGCAGATACTTTCCGTCCATATCTGTCACACGTCAGAGGCGACAGGCTGAACAGGACAAAGCATCAGCAGGTTGTTTTCAGCCTCACAGCAGAATGAACTCACAGACCAAAAACACTGCACATATTAGTATGTAAGAGCTGATATATATCCCATCATTCCAGAGGTGATAAGTATCTTATCTACTCTTTAACCTGCAGGACAGGGAGATAAAAAAATCAAGCTGTGACATCCTCTTAATTTAATTTATAAAGATCATAATTAACGACCTGCAGGCTGCAGGAGACCCCATTTCGACTGGAGACAGAAAGGGCTTCAGCAATAAGAATAAAAATGAAGTTTTCATTGAATTCTGAATTAAATCTCAAATATCAGTAATTTCACAGAAAAGGTCAACTCTAATGGAGTTCCTCCCTGCTTTTTAATATCTCATATTTCTCTTGAAGGAGCCCCCACCTGGCAGGCACCCGGCTGCTAATTGAGGCCGGTTAATGAATGAAGCCGTCAGGTGTTTGAAGGCAAACAAAAGGCTGAGCTCTTTGAAAGCACCGGTGCCCTTCGACATGGTTATTATCTGCTGGCAGGTGAACCCCGGCCTTGACTCATGACAGATTAGATCTTCTCGGAGGACGGGGCTGTCCATTTATCTGCCTGATAAACTCGGAGCCGCGCTCCGTTTTCAATCATCGGAGTGGAAATGAGATTAACAACCTAATGATGTTGGCGACACGCAAACACAAAACAATGGAAAGTTGCGAAGTGGTGTCGTCACTTCACGGATCCCACCCGCTCTTGTTTGTCACAGCGTCCAGCACCGGTTCACACGGTTCTGGTGACATTTCATAGCCACCAAAATTTACAGCGTGGGGGCTTGCATGCCGTACGCCGCACACACACCCTGTGGGTCAGCCCCTCCCCTGCTGTCCCTGACACGCATAGCAAGCGTCCCAGCCCTCATAAAGCTGACATCTTCACCAAACTATGCTAACAAGGCCGGAGTGATTTGTATATGTGCAGCCTGGTGGCACGAGGCAGAGGGGGCTGGGGGTGGTCACAGAAGAGGACGTGCAACCAAAAGCGAAGCAGCAGCTAATCAAAGCGTGTCACACACACACACACACACAAACCAGAGGGGTCACTCGGTGTACAGTGTCACAGCAGGCAACCGCAGCGTCCAGCCAGCAAAACCGTGAAACATGTCAGCGGCGTGATTCTTTGCAGCGCTGCGATTTATGGACCTGCTGGTTCAGCTCAGACACTTGGTCTGTGACGCAGTTTATTACAGAGCAACAAACATCACCAGTGTCAACAACTCCGGTTTCTGTGGAAGGAGACTGAATGGATCCTCTGCTGGTTTATATGACGTCAGACCGGTGAACCAAAGCTCCACGTTTAAAAAGAACTGGTGTGTGTGTGTGTGTGTGTGTGTGTGTGTGTGTGTGTGTTTGTCACACCTCTGTCCGTGTCTATTAATACCTGCAGCAGCGGCTGGAGGTCAGCGACCTGTCCACCGCCGCTGCTGATTGAAGAGCCGCTGTGATCTTTGACTCCCCGACAGGTGAGGTTTATTTGAGGGCATGGATGAGAGCCCAGTCGTGACCGAGCTGCTGCTAATTTGAGAGACGCACAGTTAAAATTAAATGTCACTTCATTAAAAGACACTTTGGGGGTTGTTTTTTGTTTGTTTTTTGTTTTTTCATCTGTGTGGGAGGGACATTCAGGGAGGGGATGGTTTGAACATGGTTGTGTGACTTCAGAACTAAGACTGACCAGTCATAGTAACATTAGTGACAGATTTATTACACAAGTATCATATCACAAAAGGAGAAAGCTGATTTGTGGTAGCACATTAGCCCAGAGCTGAGGATGATGAAGACACATTCTGTATCATAGTGTTGTTATATCACCCCCCTATTTAAGCTAAATATCCCTAACGTTATCACCAGAACACTAATGACGACTTATTCTGCAGAAAAATTCTCAAAGAAAGAGGAGGGTCGAGCAGTCGGACCACAACACTCAACCTTTTTCCTGCAACAACTTTGTTTGTTCGTCATCTTCCACCTGCTGTCCTGTTTGGGGTTGAAGGACATGCTGGAGCGGATCCCAGCTGCCAGGGGGTGAAGTTCAACCTGGACGAGCTGCCACTTCATCAGAGGACCCACATACAAAGACAACTTGAGTTTTATTAAAAATGCTCGTTTTTGTTTTATGCTGCTCATGTCTGATACTTCCTCCATCACTTGTTGAGTCGCTGTCGCCCAAAGAACCACGAGTAACTACGTTCGTTGAACTGTCCCTCTGACTATAAACGAGGTCAGCACGTCGGCGCGAAGGAGAGCGGGGCCGATCCGCTGCGAGCGGCTGTCACCGCCGCTGCGAGCGGCTGTGTGGAGCTTCTGTCAGGGGGTGTCACGTTTCTGCGGCCCACACTGCGGCCCTCTGTCCTGCTCGTGGCTGCTTCTCAATGGGCTCATTGATGGGCCACCCCAGGCCTTTCAGCGTGCACCTCGCCATGAGGCGCAGGGGCCCGGGGCGGGGGGAGGTGTGCGCTCCCTAGGACACACACACACACACACCTGGCAGGTATGCAAACCCACGTACCCGGGACGAAACAATAGGCACTCTGTGATGCGTTTATTGGAAATTAATTTCCTCTCCCTCATCTTTTTACATTGGTAACACGCTGCACAGAAACCAACAGGCCGATACCGGAGCAGAGCTCACACGTGGAGGACGGGCCGCTGCCCTCCCCTGACCCGCTGAGGTAAAGATCTGATGGAGGTTTCAGATGGTGAGAAAGGAAATTTCTTTGTGTGGGTGATAGTAAGAATCGGGACTGAATTCTCTATTGAGGAGTTTCATCTGACTCTGGTCTTATCATACTCGTCCCCTCCTCCACTTCCCATACACCTGCCTCCCCCCCGTTTGCCCCTGCCCCATATACTGTACTCTGCTCCCATCCCGCAGGTCATCCTCTTCCTCCCTTATCTGTAGTTCAAAGCCTGTTGACTGAATTATCTCTGGACCATAACAGAGAAAGGAAACAGCTGTCGGCAGCCTTCAGTCAGCCGGAGAGAAACTCTTCTCCGACAGCTGGTTGGTTAACTGGTCTTTACTGCCTGATCCCGACGTGGAGGGACGACAGCGGAGAGCGAGCGCGGTGTAAAGACTCATCCCTGTCTGCACATGGAGCTCCAGACATACAAACGGCTTCAGTGTCCACCACACACACACACACACACACACACTTTGGAGTGAACAGTGTCAGCAGATAGTGGATGTTCGTAGCGAGAGCGGAAGCGGAGGTCTCAGGTTTGAGTGGCCACAGAGAACGCTTGACTGAGGTGTTGAGAGGAACGGGGAGGTGGTCGAGTCCACGGGAGGACAGAGGGCAGATTTAACGGCTGCGCTCCAGGATGAGTGGAGCCTATTGAAGGCAGAACACCTGCGTTCACCGATCAAAGTCTGTGTGTACAGTCGATACACGTACATCAACCATATAGTTCCCTGAAAAAAAAGAAAAAAAAACAGGAAAGAATCAGTCGAGTAGATAGAAGAGACAATGTCGTGTTTCTCCTGCAAAGGTCACGTAAATGTTGGACGAACACGCTTCTCCTCTCAGCGATGGAGTTACTCATGTTCACTAACCTGGAAAACACAGAAACGTGATCTGGAGGAGTTAGAGCATATACATACTGGAAAACACACACACACACAGACACACACACACTCTACTGCAAATTGCACTCACACTCACTCAGAGGCTGCACAGGAGCTGCTACTTAAAGAAGTTTCCTGAATACACTTTTTTTTAAAGAAATCCCAGATGCATTAACAGTCTGTAAACACACACACACACACACACACACACACACACACACACACACACACACACACACACACACACATACACTAATGTCACAGAATAACAGTGACAGTAGATATTTCCAAAACCACTAAGACTACCTGTCCTACTGCTGCTCTCCAGGCTGATGGTTTCAGTTGTCTCTCTTCTCTGAGATCATCACGTTTCAACTGATTCGTTCGTTTGAAATATCACCACCCGTCGGCCTGAATATGACAACATACATACATTTGCAAAAACCTACACATGCAGTAATGACATCAACATGGCCAGTCAGCATAAACGCCTCACCGCCATACGGCTCGACCCTTAACTACAGTACGGGCTGTTAGATACAGTTGATTTAAAGAAGCGCCAGTCCTCCACATTCACATAGATCTCCCCTCTGGCCCCATCGTCTGTCTTCGCTCTCTGGCACACAAGGTCATCCCCTAGCCAGTCACGACACTCCAATTAAGGGGACTGATGGACGCAGCTAATTGCTGGGATTTATTACCTCCTTTTATTATGCTTTATGAGGAAAGCAAGTGGAGGGCATTACCATTTATAGGCCCCAGGCCTCACGCTGGATCACTGTCAGCCTCCACTGTCCGGTGTGACTGCCGGAATACCGGCGTCAGCGCCAGAGTGGAAGAGGAAGTCGCACAGCGAATGCGCAGCCTGGGTTGTTTGGGATTGAACATTTTGAACAAAATGATGCACAATAACGAGATAAGTGAAGAGTTGGATGAGGAAGTACACGGTGGTGGTGGAGGGAGGAGGGGGAGGGGGGAATATGGGCGTGGCAGTACGAGAAGGCAGGCAGGGCTCCCGTAATGAGTGTGTGGTTATTGATTGTATTGTCAGGGTGGCCGACCGGGGTCCCGTGTGCTCCGGGCCCCAGTCCATCTGTGGACAATGCAGTCAGTTCCACCTCGCTGCTCCGTCTAATAAAGAACAGACAGATTGATGTCACCAGCACGGCTGAACTCTGCCTAACACTCACCGACGCATGCACACACACACACACACACACACACACACACACACGAACAGTAGCTTAGCTGTAAAGCAGAGAATTCATTTTTATTTCCTTCTCAGTGAAGAGAAAATTACCGGGACTATAATCTGCCATAAATAATGTTTATATCCATCAATTTATTCATCAATATTTCTTCATAATGGACAAATTATTTTTTGTCCATCAACCTGGAATACTTTGCGTCTTTTGTGTCATAAACTGACTTCTGTTGTTGTACATTTCACACAGGATGAAGTTAATTATAATGAGGATTTGAAGTAACTGAGATGACGCACATGCAGACATGCACGCGCACGCGCTCTGGTGTTGAGATAGTTCTACAACATCACAAAGCACATAACGTGTAACGTCAGTGACTTACTTCGTACAAAACGCTGCCAATAGTCAACTCTCTCCATTCCGCAAGTTAAAAGTTGGTTTTAGTTTGTTGTTTCTTTTGTTTTTTTCAGAGGAAGTCGGTGCCTCCACCTGAACATCTGGCTGCACCTGAGCCCCAAAGCCTGTGTGGCAGCAGCACGAGCGATTACTCCTGCGCAGCCAGCCAAAACACAAAAATCAATAAACAATCTCAACGTTTCTGAGGGCCTTTCGTCTGACTTAATAAATGTCTCAATCCACTGTTATGACTTCATTTTGTTTGAACGTCTTCTTCGTGTGCATCTTTTGCCGATCAATTAGAGAATGGAGTGCCCCTTCTGTCACGACACCTGCCCTCCATCCACTGCTGACACACACACACACACACACACACACACACACACACATACACATCTCATGCCCACACAAGCAGAATGGCTATTTTAATCCTAGAAATCAGATACTTTTTGAAAGCACTCTCTTAAATGGCGTATTAGAGGCCAAGCCATCCACTCTTTTCAGGATATTCTATATCTCGTCTTCTTGTGAGGGGTAATTTTATCTTGTCTCAATTTGAGAAGAATGATTTTTGTCATCAATATGTTCGCCTCTCCTATACATTGTGGCTCCCGGAGCAATCCCATGGTGCCCTGCGGTGCTCGGGTCCAGCCAGGTAACGCGACAAACATGGCGTCTAAGTGTGCGGGAGAGTCGCCATTTCCCAGCTGTCAGAGGCGAATGACGAACACAGCGTCTTTCTCTCGCTCAGGCTGCTCCTGCTGTCACGGACCTTAATCCCTGGGCTGGGGGGATGACGGGTGAGTCCCTGGTCTGTGACTGGAAGCTTCAAGAGAATTCCACGTGCACCTCACTCTTGTCTCCCATCGATTCTGCCACTTCCCATTATTGTCAATCAGAGCGGCACCGTCTCCACGGGAGAAGCTGAGCAGCGTGCGATTGCCAGGGCAGCAGGGGGTGAGGGGGTGGGGGGTGGGTGTGGGGGGCGGTGAGCGTGCTGCTCACCTGCCAGCCCCGGCAGCAGCGTAGGGCCACCAGGGGCCACTTCTCAGGAGGCTGGCTGAGCAGGATGCCACACAACTGAGTCGTTTGGCTTCACGACACAAAGTGCACCTGAGCGAGGAGCACTGAAGGGTGACACCCCTGGAGCCGCGTTGGGTCGACAGCTGAGGCCCCGGCTGGGTTCCTCAGAGGCTGTCAGCGGAAAAGCAATGCTGCTATTTCAGATGTGACGGCCTTGTTAGAAAAATGACATAATAACAATGACAGGAGTAATGGAATCGGCGGGTTGAGGAGGGTTTGGTGGCTCCAGCCATGAGGGAACCTGCACTACGGCCACACATCCCCCGGTGGCTCTCGGGGTGTCGGCGTGGTGCCGTCAGGGCGTTCTGGTCAGGTAAAACAACCACGCAGCAGCTCTAAGCCCTGGAGATTGATGGGAGTGGCGGCCTCCCTCCCTGCCCTGTAAAAGATTATCCGCCCACCCGCTGGAAACAAAGCTGTGATGGAAATTCGTCTCGCATCATCAGCAACAAAATATCTACACGGTGAAGCGGGAGTCTCTCATTTTTCATGGGCTATATATTAAATAAAAAAGGGCATTAAAGAAAAAGGGAAGGGGGTGGTCTGAGTGATAGCGCTGGTTAGTGTTTTTTTTTAAATGGGCCACTTGAATCAGGCAGATTATAAGGTTTTTATTGGCTGTCAGGAAACACAACTTCCTGCGTACTTCACCCGCTGGAGCTTGTAACGCTCTGATTAGAATGCCAGCAGAAATGAAAAGAGATGGTGCTTGTGAAAGACGCAGGTACAGATGCCCGGGAATCTGCTCGCCCTCACACACACACACACACACACACATACACAAAGGGGCCAACACAAAGCAAAAGAGTGAAACGAAAATTTATACAGCGAGTTCCACAGTCAGGTCTGGTGTCAGCACGCTGAGCCGTGTCTATCCTGACCCTGATACATGAGACACATCAAGTCCAGTGTTATCTCTCACTAAGTGAATATTGCATTCAGCTGATATGTGATATTTGAATTTCCCATTAGAAGAGAGAGAGGTGGTGGTGTGTGTGTGTGTGTGTGTGTTGGTGGGAGCAGGGGTGGGGGGGTTCTGAGTGAAAAAGCCAAGTGATGCTTGTTCATTTCACAGCAGTGACTGGAAACCTTCCCTCATAGTTGCCGCGTGTCACAGTGGTGATAAGGATGGAGTGATGGAGGGGGTTTCGGGTGTGTGTGTGTGTGGGGGGGTGCTGTTACTAACAGGGTCACCTACACGGGGACATACAAGTCAGTTGGAAGACAAACTCGCTCATTCATTCATAAAAAGTCAGGCTATGTTCTATGGAAAGCTGTTGGAGTATTGATGACATATCCTTGACATCAGGCCTAAGGTCCACGCACTAGGACGTTCTTTGTCCATACTAGTGACACATTTCAGCACACTGGTATGACGACTAGGGCGCACTAGTAGCATCTTACTGCATCTTACTAATAACACTTTTTCCACTATTAGTGCTACTTTTGTCTTACTAGTAAGCAATTGAGCCGGATGCTCAAGCAAGTGGCCTGCTGCTGCACTAGTAACACTACTTGGTCCAATAGTTGGACTTTGTCACATTCTAGTCATTCTAGTAGCTCCCAAATGCCCACTAGTAGCACTAGTAGACTGTAGCTGCTGACTCTTGCTCACTGTTGATCAGCACTCCTTCCATCCAGATTTGTGTTGGTGCACAGTTGTTGGCAGATCTGATTCTATGATTGTTCCATTCACATCTGAATAAATCAAGTCGTCGCTGAATCTCTGGCTTATAAACTACTTGTAGGGCCATTTTCTGAGTGCAATCTGAACACAAACTTGCAGGACGGAAATGAGCACGTAATGCATTCGTAGAAGGTGCAGTGATAATAGATCGACGATCTGTGAGACTCTCCACAATATCCCACAGAGCCTCGGTGCTGACAATGTCTTCAGATCTTCTCAGATTAGCAACAGAGATGTCAATAGCATGCACTTCTCTTTGACCTGCAGATCCTTGATAATATCCTTGCTGAATTGCAGTACGTCGTCTTCTAATGCGTCTCAGGACAGCGTCCACCATGTTTGGGCTAAAATCTCCCGAAATAGTTCTTAGACAATGATGAAATAACCCACCAACAGAATGTCAACCAATCAATTTTTAAAAAGACAGCTTCCTTTCACGCCCAATCCAGAAATGGGCTGCTGCCAAAATATATCTAAACATAAAATTATAGGCACGTGTTGTTGTGTTCATCATCCACTGATAAATTTGGAAGCAAATAAATGAAACTTATGGTTGCAGCTAAAGTTTGATAATTGTAGTAATCAAAGAAGTCAGTGACCAGGAACTCACATTGCTGAAGGCAGAATGCAGCATTCACATACTAACACTGTCATTTGGTGGCAAAATTACCTTGTCGGCTGCTGTTTTTAAACAGATGAGGGGATGACACCCACAGCTGACATTACGTTGGCAGGATGTGACCACAAGTGTGTGTTGTGAACGCATTTCTTCCTCATATAAGTATGCAAACCTGCAATCTGAATTTAATGAGATCATGTGATTGTGCATAAAAAGATGCGTATGGAGTGGAAAATGTTTGCAATAAACATGTAATGTGTTTGTGGGTGTGTTTCTATGTGTGGACTGTATTACAATGGATCGTCTGGTGTGTGAAAACAGAATGAGAATGGTCGCACAACAAGAATTTCACATTTCCAGCAGCACAAGAATTATATTATTTATTGAAATATTGGTCATTACAGTGACGAAGATGTATCAGAACAAGAACACATACACAAATAAACACATATACTAAACAGCAGTAAATTAATTTACAAAACATATACAAAGTGCACCAGTTTTAATTGCTTTTCTATTATTTAAGTGTTCAATTGATATGTGTTGTTTGAATTCATTTTCTAATATCAAAAACAAGGGTTTGTGATTAGAAACTTTAGATTTCTCAGTGTGCTATATTGCAAGTAGCAAAATTAAATCGAGGATGTAATATTGGTCTTTGTTATTAGCAGCACGGGAGTAGAATACGAACAATACATCTACATGTGTACATCTACATACAACCTGAAACAATATTTTGGGAAATGAATGCACAGACATCTTGCGGATTCGCCAGGTGTAGTCACGTGACCGATGACCTATAGGGACGACACGTGATCAACTGAGCGCGAGTCCATCGGACGTGAGGGCGGTGACGTAGACGTGACGTCCAACGTGTGCGACCAGAGGCGGGAAAGGTAAAACAGGTGGAAGAGGCGGCGGGAGCTGGCGGCGAGGGCATTCGGAAGGTGAGCGTTTGACGTGTCAGCGGATTCACAAACTGTGGAGCAGCGGTAGAGGTTGTCGAGTGTTGCATAACGTGCGTCAATCGATCGGTGGTGATGGTCAGATGAAGCTTTGAAGCCAGTTGGTTCATTTCTCGAGGATTCATGTACGCCCAAAGGCCCCCTGCTGGTCAAGGACGGACACATATTAGATCATTTGGACTCTGATACACGAGGCTGACGTGCTTTTGTGTTTTTCGTGTTTTTTCTTTTTTCCGAATATTCCAGCGCCTCCGACATGTGATGTAGCCTGAATGCAGATACATGATCATGTGTCATGTGTCCAAATGAGAAACATTGTGTAGCCCGGTGTATAATTTTATAGAATAAAAGCATGTATTGATTGAATTTATAATGCGAAGACCAATTGTAGGCTGCCGGTGCATACATGTATGTATCTACAGCATCACAATTAACTTGGTTGTAACAATTAAAAACCAACTGGTTTATTTCACTAACGGATGTGATGTGCAAAGTGTTGAGATGATGCAAATCAGTATAGTTTATTTCCCGTGTTCATGTGTCAGCATGTTTTTTAGATTTTTTTAGAACAGCCTTATTTTTTGCACTTGAAGTTGTCGATCATGATTAATGTTCCAGCCAATCGAAAATACAGCCTGAGGTCGAGGGGCGGGACTTGGAGCCAGGCGCTGAACGTCTACTGTGACGTGCGGAAGAGAGAAACGAGCGATCCCGAGTGAGGCGATGTAAAAGTTTGTAGAGTGCAACATGTTGTTATATTCCTGTTTGGCGGCCAGTGACATGGAGTTTGAGCTGTTGTTAAACTGCAAAGAGGTAACTGAGTTTATGAGCTGTTTGTGAAAAGTTCTGATGTACAAACCGAGCGGCTAGCGATTAGCCGTTAGCATTTAAGCTAGCGGCCTTATGCTTTGCTCATTCTGTGTTAGCTTTTCATTTGAGGTGTTCAGGAGGAGGAGAAGGCGATTTTGACCGCATAAGAGAGGATTGAAGCTCCTGGGAACTACCGGAGACCTGCGTTCCTCCTGTCGGTGTCAGCTGTGGATGGATTTGATCCAGTGGACCGTGTCCTGTGAGTACACCCGCGCCCTGCAGGTGTCGTGCAAAAGAAGGAAAAGGGAAAAACGATTGCTTTCGAAACCGCATTCTATACTACAACCCCTGGCAAAAATGATGGAATCACCAGTCTTGGAGGCTGTTAATTCAATTGTTTAATTTTGTAGAAAAAATGCAGATCACATACATGCTACAAAATTAAAGTCATTTAAAATGTCAACTTTTCTGGCTTTAGGAAACACTGAAAGATATCCAGGAAAAATTGTTGTGGTCAGCAGCAATTGGTTTTTTTTGGTCAAGCAGAGGGAAAAAAATAGGGAATCACTCAATTCTGGGGAAAAATGATGGACTCATGAAAAACAAACTGGCTCCAACTTTTCTGATCATTGCCAGATCAGCTTTGCAGGTCGGATCCTTGTCATGGACATTTTCTTTCCACAACAGATTTTCAATTGGATTGAAATCTGGACTATTTGCAGGCCACAACATTGACCTTATGTGTCTTTCTTCAAGGAAAGTTTTCACTGTTTTTGCTCAATGGCAATATGTATTATCTTCTTTAAAAAAGTCATCATCACCCATAATCCTTTCAACTGACGGGATAAGAAAAGTGTCCAACATGTCATCATTGACTGTGGAAATTTGCATGTTTTCTTCAGGAAGTCATCTTCATAAATCTCATTGGAACGGCACCAAGGAATAGTCCCAGCATCATCAGGTTGCCCAATGCAGATTGATCACTGAATATGACTTTCATCCAGTCATCCACAGTCCACGATTGCTTTTCCTTAGCCCATTGTAACCTGTTTTTTTTGTTTTTGTTAACACGTTAACGATGGCTTACGTTTAGCTTTTCTGTATGTGAATCCCATTTCCTTTCGGCTGTCCGTCTTGATACTTTGATGTCTTCCTTGGTCTACCAGTTTGCCTTTTACCACCTTTCCATGTTGTCTGTATTTGGTCCAGATTTTAGGCACAGCTGACTGTGAACAACCATCATCTTTTGCAACATTCCGTGACGATTTATATTCTACAGAAGTTTGATAATCTTTGTTTCAACTCACATCTCTCATGTTGGAGCCATGGCACATGTCAGTCCTCTTGGTGCAACAGCTCTCCAAGGTGTGAGCTCTCCTTTTTAACTGCAAGCTAATGAGCAGATTTAATCTGATGAAGGTGTTAGTTTTGGAAATGGAAATTTACAGGGTGATTCCAGATTTTTTTCCTCGGAATTGAGTGATTCCATAATTTTTTCCCTCTGCTTGATCTAAAAAAGCAATTGCTGTTGACAACAATTTTTTTCTGGATTTCTTTTGGTGTTTCTTAAAGCCAGAAAGTTGCCATTTTAATTGACGTTAGTTTTGTGGCATGTCTGCGTGTTTTTTTTTTTCCCTTACAAAATTAAACAACTGAATGAACCAGTTGTTCCTGGGTGATATACTGAGGGGAAAAAAGACGGACCACCAAGACGAACCAGTCTTGGTGGTGTACTAGTTCCCACAATGCAACGCTGTAATGACATCGCAGCAGAAAACATCCGATGCCGGTTAAAAGCGGATTTATTTTTTCATTCGGATTGTATGTCACTTTAAATTTTAAAAATAATTCATGTGGGGATCTAAGACTTTGAATTCTGAAAATCTCGTCAGTTTGTAAATTTGCTCTGACTTTATCGGAGATGAGTAGAGCTGCTGATGGAAGCAGCTAGCAGCTAGGAATACCAACGTGATCGCCGGTCAACATACATCGTCATCTCAGGGGAGAGAGTGGTCCAGTGAACTGACCTGCAGCTCTTTGGAGAATTAACGCTGGCTGATTTTTTTTTTTTTTTTTTTTTTTTTAAAATCCTTTGGTTAGATAAATGTTGGTTTCATGGATGAAATCTAACAATTAGCTGTTACATTAGTTTGTCTGAATGTAAAGTTTTACTGGGCAGAGCAGCGCTGCCCCTGGGGCTTCAACATGTCATATGAAGGCAACAAACACGACAGTTTCAATGAATAAAAATGAACAGATCAGTGTATATTGGATTTCATTATTGTTTTTTATTAGTGGGCAGCGTGACCTTGTGGAACAACATTCAGTTCACAACACACAAATTAATACATCTATTACATTATAATTATGATCAGCTCATTCATCTTTTTCTGTGGATATTATCTAACGGATGTCTATTAAACTATTTGTATTCTTGTAGATGGCCATAATTGAAATCAGTCTCCATATGTGCTTGATTTAAATAAAGTGCTTGGACATGTTGAGGCCCCAGGCTACTCTGTCCAGTGAGTCTTTATATTCAGAAAAACTAATATCGCAGCTAATTGTTAGATGTCATCTATGAAACCAACATTTGTCTAACCGAAGGATTTCTGTCAGCCGTAGTAGGCAGTTTTAAAAAGGCCCTATTTGTATCCTCGCGCTGCGGGAGCGGGGAGGTGGAGCACAGCTCCATTTCTACACTTCGGTTTCAACTAAGTAAATAAACAACATGTAATTCATCGTGTTTCATAGTTTTATCAATGACGGCATGCTAAGGAAACACCTGTTTTTTATTCTGTATCCTACGTGTTGAGCAATAAAACTCTGGATGTTTTGTTTTTCAGCAAGACCCTGAAAATAATGAAAAAAGTCACGAATTTAGTGTCTAATAAAGTTTAAAGAAGTAATGATCTGGCTTGAAAGAATACTCCGAAAATGAATGAACAAACATGAAAACAACACTTTTATGGAAGTGACGCTCAACGTTATTTACACGTAGGATCCAGCAGAATAAAAACCATTTTGATAAATGTCTGATGTTTGGTGACTATCAGACTAAAACAATGAATTACATGTTGTGTCTTTACTTAGTTCAAACCGAAGTATAAAGCTCCACCTCCTCAAGCGCGTGCGCCCTCCCGCAGTGAGGCGATCCTGTCCGGGGGTAACTACTTTGGCATGACGCCATTGCTCAGTTCCTTTTCTTTGCTTGTAGATAAGCGAAGTGGCCATTTGGTGTGAGGCCCCACGCAAACCACGACTCAGGCCTGCAACGGGGGGGGGGGGTTTGTCAACTTCATTAACACTGTTGCAGTGTGGGCCCCGCCCACAGGACATGAGAGGGGTGTTCGATTTGTCAAGTGAAGGCAATGTGCTTCTGTAAGTGGAGAACAGCATTGCAAAGGAAGAGTAAAGGACTCTGGATATGTTGAGCATATATTATGTGTGAACTTGGAACTGTACGTTGACCTGTGTTAGTGCATATGAACTGAAATTGAATGGACATGTGAACACAGTAGTGTGGTTTGAAGTGCAGATGAATATCAAAGTTACAGTCATTGTAGTCATACTACCAATAATCGTTTTGTGTGAAATACAGAATCCAGAGGGGACGACCATGTGTGCCGCGACCTTCGGCAGTTTCACAGTCGTGACGTCACTTCCTTAACCGTGTCGTGTAAGTGAATGTTCTTCGTCCAACTTTGGATATCATTGAAAATAATGTAGCTGTCAAGGGGTTGTGCTCATCCACGTTGTTTGATAGATTGCAGGTGACAGACGTGGACAGAAACGGTGAGTTTAGTTGATCCTGCAGAAGCTTCAACGACGAGGTCGGTGGGATGGAGCAGCTGTCGGCTCAGGACAAGAGTGAAATCGGTTAAGATGGAGCCAAGTGTGACGAATCTGTTTGCAGGCAGAAGACGGACGTCAGCGCTGACACTTGTAGGTGGAATGGGACGTTCCTGCTGGAGCAGTGCACAGATGACCAGGTAAAGAGGTTGTGTAAGTAGAGAGGGGGTGTCTAAACCACCCTGAGGATCGGTGGTTTGGACCCCTCCCAAGTGGAGTCAACTGTTACAGGTAGGAGGAGACTGCACAACATGAGGTGGAAACCAGTGAATGTTACAGCCACACTGCCCTACTCATCTATTTGTACTGTGTGTTGCAGGTTGGTGGAATGCCATACAGTGTTACTGGATGACTCCTATTTGTCAACATGTGTTGAGCATGCAAAGGTCCTGTGACCGGCAGAAAAATAAAAAGCCATATGTACCCTCCACAAATATGCATTTTTGAAGATTTCTTTGATCTCCCCCACTATGGAATAAAGTCAGGATCAAGATGTCACACAGGAGTAAGTTCAAACTTTATTTGCCAGTACAAAGCCAAAGTTAGTGAACTGTTGGGCAGAACATGCGCTGACATCAATCCTTGGGAAGTCTAGGGGTCCCAGATAAAGCAGAAGATGGACACACCTTAGAAGCCAGCAGCATCCACATTGAAGCTGGGAGAACAGACCTGCAGAAGAGGACACAGGAAGAGGCTTAGTTTAACAGCACACATGGGACAGATGTCAAGTACAGCTGCTGTAGCACCCTGCAAACCAACTACAATGGCTGCAGGAAACCACCTCAACATGAATTGCATCCTGGAGCTAGCATGCTAGCTCTGGGACACACCCAGCTGCCTGCAGACACGCCCTCGGACCAGCAAGAAAAAGAGTCTGAGGGCGTGCCTGCAGACAGCCACCAAACAAAGGGGGAAGACAGCAAGCTGGCAGGCAAACCCACCAACAAGCTGACAT
>CAAKHB010000489.1:0-14384 GCA_901007665.1 Aeoliscus strigatus
GATGAATTATAAAACACACCATGTATACGACTCAACCATTGCAGAGCACTGGTGGGCTCTTGATTCAAAATGAGCCCGGGTTAACATGCTGGTGTCAGCTGACACACACACACACACACACACACACACACATTGGGATGAATAATAACGCTGAGCAGTAATAAATCTGTCTGCACATTTTGACAGAGCAAGTGACAATCAACCTAATCCCCAACGCCACATCGTAGAGCACATTAAATACTGTTATATAATACAAGACACACACACACACACAGAACATCACTGCAGTGTGTGTATACGTGTCCTCGTTTGTGTGTACGTGTGTGCCTGTGTGTGTGTGTGTGTGTGTGGCCAACAATGAAGAGGTCAATTACAGGCTGAGGGTCACGGAGGACGGGGGAGGGGGGCTTTGACTCATGAAGCTCAACGACTACACTGGTCGGAGCTCCAACAACCTGCCGGCTGTGATGAGGACCTGAGGGGAACAAACCCCGAAGGCTCAGACACTCCTGATGTCTCCTTTCATTCATTTTTACCTTGTTCTGTGAATACTTTGTGTTCTACTGACTTTTGTTTCACTTGTTCTTCTGTTGTGATGTTCGTTGTTTATTTTGAAGGACTTCTTGGAGTCATTTCGTGGCACCGCTGGGTGTTTAGCACAGTCGCCTCAAAGCGAGACCTCCCTGGTTTGACTCGTGTCCTGGGATCTTTCTCTGTGGCGTCTTCATTCTCTCCCTGTGTCCCTGTGTCTTCCTCCCCCCTCCACCATCCTGCTGATGTTAACCGGTCCCTGTCAACCCCCGTAGGTGTGAATGTGAGTGTGAATGTTGTCTGACCTTCACCCAGTGACAGCTGGGATCAGACCCACAACAACCGACCCCCGTAACCGGAACAAACGGAAGATGATGAATGAATGAACATTTATATTATTTTGTTGATAAAATAAACAAAATCCAAAAATGTCTCTGCTCTCAACGACCAATCAGGACATTTATACCGTCAGCGGTCACGACCAATCAATGAAAACAACTTTTCATACAATGAAAGTGCAACACAAGGTGAATAATCCACTAATGTTGATATGTCGTCCCTCATCCTGAAGCCCTGGTCCCTGTCAGTGCAGGTAAACCCCATGACATCATCAGCCCCCCCTGCTGATTGATCCAATCAGCTGATTGGATTCATGTCTCTGCTGCTTACGGCTGGTGAAAGTACGAACTGCTGCGCCCGTGACTGTTGAAGGAAAGCAGAGGGGGTCGGGTGGGGTGGGGGGTGAGGACTGGACGACCTTGGACCAGCTGACGTCCTCGCTGACGGACCACGGCGTTCAGTGACTGTCCACACAGCTCCAGGTGAAAAAGTAGTCAGGCAAAAAAAATGGCTTCTTCTTCCAGTTGGTAACAAAGATCACATGAACACGAACACACAGCAACACATGTCGTGTCTGGGGACATCCCATAAGCTGCTGAGCCTTCTAGAACTCCGTTTTCCCACAGACGTTGTATTTTTTGTTCTAATTGAGGGTCAAAGGTCAGAGGGTGATGTATTGTGCGACGATTGTCCGTTAACTGTTGAGATGCCAGCGCGTACACACGCAGCAGCTCCTCTCTCTCTCCTGGAGGGTGGGCATTGTTGTGTTTTTTCGTGCATTTGTTGGTCACTGTTCCGTTGACTGTTTATTTTATGTCTCTCCTGGTCTTTCCCAGTTAAATTTAGTCCAGTTTAGTTCTTAATTTATCACACTATTTATGTCACAGTTAGTACTAGTTTCATTTATGCACTATTTGTACTTTTTTGTACATTTGTACTATTTGCAACGTAGCGGCTGAATGACATCGTTCCCTGTGAGGAAACTGGAGAAAAGTCAGAGAAGTAGGAAGGAAAACAACGAGTCAGCAGGTTTGGACGTGTTGGATCCATTAAAGGATCCGTGTGGGTCGTACTGGTCCATGTAGGAACTGTGCAAAGAAACCCGGGCGTGGGGTCATGTCAGTGTGACACACACACACACACGAGTCATTTTCCACGCTGTGGACAGGAAGTTGCCAAATGAGAATCCAAGATGGCGTCTGCAGCTCAGTATGATTCGTCAGAATCAGCAGTTTTTGTATCACTTCATGTCAGTGACTTGTACACACACACACACACACACACACACACACACACACACGTGTGTTGTCCGTGAACACCACACTAAAACCTAGAACAAGTACAGTACAGACCAAAAGTTTGGAGCCACCTTCTCCTTCAGGGCGTTTCCTTTACTTTCATGACCTTCATTTCTTCAAGTCATGACGGACACTCGTGTCTCTTTCTTCTCTGGTTGGTTCGTGTCTTAATATGAATGAATGTCGTCCAATAGGGTTGTCGGCTGTGGATCAACGTGACTTCAGCACAACACAACTGATGGTCCCGACCCCGTTAATAAGGACAGAAATTCCACTAATCCTGACGAGGTACAAGTGAAAACCACTTCAGGTGACGACGTCATGAAGCTCACTGAGAGAACACCATCGGTTTGCAGCTCTAGCAAACAAGCAAAGGGGGGCCACTGTGAGAAATAGACAATATGAGACATATTTAGAGTTATTTCACACTTTGTTGTTAAGTACATGATTCCACATGTGTTCATTCATAGTTCTGATGCCTTCAGTGGGAATCTACTATGAAAATAAAGGAGACACACTGAATGAGAAGGTGGGTCCAAACCTTTGGCCTGGACCGTACATCACAATGAATCCACACACTGGACCAACGTGCTGAGTGAGTCGGCGCTGTGGGCGGAGCCAAACACCGGACTGAGAGTCCTCTCTGAGCTGTGCGTCGTTCAGGTTCTGTGTTGGAGCTGAGGTGAGGTCAGAATCTGCTGTACCGTTTCTATTTCATGCCGGTCACACAGATGTAATCCAGGGAAATCCGCCTTAGGAGGCCGATATTAAAAACTACATACGACTAATGGAGCCGTGACCTCCGACAAATACAGTGACAGGTCAGTTTGGACGACTGCAGATGAACTGGACCTGGTTCAAATATGCAGTCAGCAGGTCCCAGTCCCACTGCCTCTTCTGTCACGTAAAGGATGTTCACTGCGCCAGCTAGTGGTCGATTACTGGTGTTACAACTGGTTTAACTCTCCTGCTGCACGCACGCACACACACACACACACACACACCGGTTGACAAAGTAATGTGTGTACTTTGGATTCTCCCCGTAAAGATGCCAGATGTACAATGTTTTGAATTTCAGAATAATGTTGTGTTTGTCTTAACTCCAGAACCAGAACCAGCTACGTGTAATGAACGTTCCTGCAAACACACGTGTGTGTGTGTGTGTGTGTGTGTGTGTGTGTGCGTGTGTGTTGACCGTATCCAGACAATGGCCTGTGTGTGGCCTGATGTGTAAGACAAGATGAGATAACCTAAGATGAAAAATATTTCCAAACATCTGCTGATGTTTACAGTCATCACAATACAGCACCCTCTGACCTTTGACCCTTCATCAGCACAAACTGACAAAACCCCTTTGAGCAGACTCGTCAGGAAGAGACGCAGACAGGGGACACGGGGACGTGTCTCCTGGGACGGACGGAGCAGCAGGAGACGGTTCAAGTACGGACACTGACTGTAAAAAACGAATATGTTCATTAGAAATCATTGAAATAAACATTTAAAAAATACACTTAACAAAAATAAGATGTTAATGTCTGACCTGTTGGGTCAGTAAAAGTATCTATGTATCTAATACTGGACTGATGAGGTGGTCAGAACTAAGTTCAGGCTGCACCACGGTCTACTTGCCTCTAGAGGGCAGTGCAGGACGGGTCTCTGCGGTTACTTGTAGTTCCGAGAGTCGCCACAAGTCTCCAAGAGTCTCATCTAGAATGATCTGCTGCAGTCGGTTTGTCTGGCTCAGACTGGGGAGGGACTGAGCCCCTTTTCATCTCCACTCCATGACTCCAGCTCTTCTCTCCAGAGTTCTACTTCTTTCTACTCTGGGGTTCCTCCTGCTGCCAAAGACCACCAGATCCACATGGACAAACATGCTCTGTTGGAAGCTTCTAGAAACTCTATTCTATATGATATCGGCCATAAGCATTCGTTCATTCATTCATTCATTCGTTCAATCGTTCATTCATTTGTTCGTTCGTTCATTCATTCGTTCATGCATTCGTTCATTCGTTCATTCATTCATCCGTTCGTTCATTCATTCATTCATTCATTCATTTGTTCGTTCATTCGTTCATTCATTCATCCGTTCATTCATCCGTTCGTTCATTCATTCGTTCATTCATTTGTTCGTTCGTTCATTCATCCGTTCATTCATCCGTTCATTCATCCGTTCGTTCATTCTTTCATTCATCCGTTCATTCATCCGTTCGTTCATTCATTCATTCATTTGTTCGTTCATTCGTTCATTCATTCATCCGTTCATTCATCCATGCATTCGTTCGTTCATTCATTCATCCGTTCGTTCATTCATTCATTCATCCGTTCATTCATCCGTTCGTTCGTTCATTCATTCATCCGTTCATTCATCCGTTCGTTCATTCATTCATTCGTTCATTCATTCATTCATTCATTCATCTTCTCCCTTTGCTCTGGTTACTGGTTGTTGTGGATCTCATCCCAGCTGTCAGTGGGTGAAGGTCAGGGTTCACCCTGGACCAGTCACCAGGACAGACAACATTCACACTCACATTCACACCTACGGGGGTTTGACAGGGACCAGTCAACATCAGGTGGGAGGAAGAAGGAGTACCTGGAGAGAACCCACACAGATACAGTGGCAGTGCTAACCACTGGTCCACCGTGTCGCCTGCCACAATACTAATGATGGTTAAAGATCCCTTTCTCCCTGTCAGGATTGTCTCATCCCACTGCAGCTGATCGATAGATGAATAAATCAGTCCTTCTGATCTTTGTGTCTCTCTACTTGTCTCCATCCGTCTCTTTGGTTCGGGTCGAGGCAGAGGGCCGCCGACATGTAGCCTTGGATATGAGCCTGGAACACTGCGTCACTCCGAGCTGCTCATGTGACGTTGGTTTCCAGTGGAACAGTCAGTTCCCTGATGTGAACGGATGAATTCGGACTTGTGTACATCAGCACGAACAGTGTTGCGCTCAGACCAACATGCCTCATTACGTGAAGTACTTATTTCTGTTTAATGAAATGGATCAGGATCAGGATCTGACTGTGTCTGATCTGTCGGCCCAAATCATTCTGTGACGTTATAAAATAATCATATATACATTCGGGTAACACTCTGTTTACAGTACTGTACAGTACATCCCCTAAAATCTAAAATACACACACACACACACACGCCTGTATGCAAACTTTGTCCCTACGCTCTGATTGGTTGAAACACAATCCGAAGGCGGAGCAGAGTCATGATTAATTAACATCCTTTGGTCTTGGCCCATAAATGAGCCGCAGCCTCACCTGCAGCGGGACGCAGCCGCAGAGGATCCGTGTCGGGGCGCTGCAGCGGATGGACGGCCGTCACACACACCTTCTCCCACCGCGCGCTGTCAGTGCGTAAAGACGCACAGCTCGACCCAAACGTCCAGGGGATCCGGGGTCTCCTCCGCGTGCCTGTGGCTGCTTCGACACCGGTCGGTGCCTTTCACGGCCGCTTCTGCAGAGTTGTGAGCGGTCCGAACCAGAGCTCCGGGTCCCCCATGAGGCTGGAGGCTGCAGCCAGGATGGATCTGTTCCGGAAGCTGTGGAAGGCGAGGAAGCTGATCGTCGTGGTGTTCATCCCGCTGTCCCTGCTTCCCCTCCCGCTCATCCACCCCACCAGTGTGAGTCGAAGTCAGGATGATTCGTTGTTGTTCTTAAACACATGTCAACAGGATACCACAAGGAAACAGAAAAAAACGACGAGTGTGATGGGAGAACGGTTTTATGGGACCGACAACATAAGAAACACACTGAAACGTGACGTCAAAAGTTCATTAGTACAAACAAAAAATATTTAAGATGAATCTAAACACGGAAAAACATGAAACACGTTTTAAACTCCCAGAATATACATTATCATTAAAAAAAAATACCTAGTTCAACGTCTGGTTCAGTTGTAGAAGCTCCTGTTTGCTGCTGGTGGCTGCAGAGTGCTGATGGGATTTCTGTGTGTGTGTGTGTATGTGAGAGTGTGTGTGTGTGTGTGTGAGTGTGTGTGTGTGAGCTGAGAGACAGAGGAGAGAGAGAGAGAATCAATCAAAAGACACAGTGTCTCCTCTTTGATGAATGCTTGTCCTGAACTGTCCTCATCGTCAGCTGGGCAGAGTGTGTGGAGAGGAGATGTCACCACACCATGAGTGTGTGTGTGTGTGTGTGTGTGTGTGTGTGTGTGTGTGTGTGTGTGTACTCATTAGACTCATCACGTTCAGGATGAGCGTGCTGGGACTGTGGTTCACGTTGGAGGTGGACAAACGTCCGACATTTGAACTCCAGTGTAAATAATCGGATCAGCTCCGTCTGCACAAATCCACTGTGGAACAGGACTTTTCCTTCCGGAATGAAACCGGCTGCTGCATGTTACCTGACACACAGAGAGCTCAGTCCGGTGGAAGGAAAGAGATTTGTCTGACATCCAGTCCTCCCCGACATGTCGGCCGTGTCCGTGTGTTTTCAGATAATAGAGGTGCTTTCGTAACTTCTTTGTGTGGCTGATCAATTTTTCTCTGTGGAAACTTCCGGAGACATCTCTGGAGAGCTGCTCTTTCTGTGAATTTGATGCTTTTTTAACAGTAAATATTAAATACATGTCACAGCCCGACTCCAGCCCAGAAGTCATGACCCCAGTCCATCATACATACTTTATACCTGTGCACGCCTCTGACCAGGGGATGTCTGCGGCCTTATTGGTTGATCCTGTTCCCATGGAAACCTCAGGCAAGAGGAGGTTTAGTTTTGGGACGTCCTCTGCTGAGGAGACGACGTGAACGTGAGCGTCTCCTGACAGCTGCACTAACCCGGGTCACTGAGGTCAACGGCTGACAGAGGACCAGCTCGCTGTCGGACTCGAGCGGCTGAACCGTCGCTAAGCAACAAGTGATCATGGTCTGAGAGGTGACAGGTGTGTGTGAGTGATGTAAATGAGCTCACAGGCTGTTTTTGCGTTCCTTCTCAGCGTCACTGATATTAAGAAGGTCTCGTGTGATTGGTGACGTCGGCCGTAGACCAGGATGAGAGCAGATGTCCACAGACGTTTCCACAAAGGGAAAGAAACAGTCCAAGTAATGAAGTTATGTAATTCATCTGCCAGCACACGCGTTTGATGCCACGTGGCTTCAGTCCAACACCGAGGACCCAGGACCGCCTGTGGAATGTGGCGCGGTTCAGAGTGTGTGTGTGTGTGTGTGTGTGTCCAGCTGCAGAACAGAACATCTGTAGGATGATTTGCAGCCACGTCGGGTCACAGTCTTCTGCAGCAATCTCAGTCTTTGGACCGTCTGAATCAGCCCGAAATCACGTTTTCTTCATTAAATCTGGATCCGATTTGATGAAAGCAACATGTAAGAGTTTAAAGTAACAGAGATAAGACTCTTTGTTTCTGCTCTCTGTGTTTTCTGTGGGTTTTCTCCGTCTGCTGATTGGTTCACTGGACTCATGCAGACGTTTCGGACTTAATCTGCGTTTCTTTTGTCAATTGCCATCAACTCCATTTCCTCAGCTGACGGCAGATAACAGGAGGCTGACGAGCTAATCAATGGGCCGCTTACATGTTCAGGCGCAGGTTGCACTGTCAGCTGTTACAGGGTTTGTAGGTCACGTCGATCGGGGCCGAAGCCTCCATGAAATAAACCTGATGGTCGTGAGTGTGATCACCTGACTTCTGTTCACGTCTTCAGGTGGATGCAGGACGTTCTGGGTATTTCTCAGCGTCACATCATCGCTTTATCTCGTGCAGCTTTTTAATCCCGATGTATGAACGTAAAACCGTAGTGAGGAGAAATGATCTGGAACAGCATCTGCAGAGGTGCTGTGATCTGGCAGCGAACCGTAAAAATCAATCCGATCTGTGACGTGATACGACTGTTCCAGGATTCATTCGCATTATTCTGCACATGGGCATTGTTTTTGAAGAATATTCATATTTTTCTCATCACTCTTTGATGTTACTATAATCGTGTTGTCATGGCAACTGCTGGGTCAGAATTCGGGAACTAGTGTTGTCCCGTTCCAGCATGTCGTCCTAAGTCCCATGACGATATCGATGAGAAGGGTTTGGAGCATCAGTGAAGGCTCCTGGCCCCGCCCGGACCTCTGGGTTTGTGTTTGGGCCGTAACCCAGAAACAGAAGCAGCTTTGAAGAAAACTTCAGGAAACAATGTGTGTTTTGGACATGAAAGAAACTGGGATGTCCTTGTTACTGAGACGCTCTGCTGGACTTGAACCGCTGCAGCAAATGTAGCGACACCTACTGTGACACACACACACACACACACTCTTCTGAGTGTGTGTGTGTGTGTGTGTGTGTGTCAACTTTCACCCACATTTTCTTCAGTATCACCTGGTACCAGCATAAAGAGAGACATTACCCACAGTGAGTTCAGCTTCTTCAACTAAACTTCTGAGAACAGACTGGAGCACAAATCAACGCTGGTTTCCATCTTTGAACAGCACCCCCCCCCCCAATTCTAACACACACACACGATAACGTGTTAT
The DNA here is from genome assembly GCA_901007665.1 of Aeoliscus strigatus. NCBI lineage: Eukaryota > Metazoa > Chordata > Actinopteri > Syngnathiformes > Centriscidae > Aeoliscus > Aeoliscus strigatus. The sequence continues at coordinate 8,674 of CAAKHB010000489.1, forward strand.
CACCGTGTTTCCATGGACTGAGGGATCGCTGCTTACTGAGCACTTTAGGTTTAAGTTGCATAATTAGTACAAAGAATAACTGATCGATGGTTGATGATGTGTGTGTGTTGTCTGATCAACTGACCAATAATCAATGATCAGCAGCTGCTGAATCAGACCAGCTGATCACTCTCTGGATGTGTTTATCCATGTTTGTCTTGTGTTATCTGCCTCCTCTTCCTCAGTCAAACCTCCAGCAGCTCTTAGGAAGCAAATGCTGACCGTTGTATTGTGTTGTGAAGCGATCATGACTCGTGAAGTTTTCTTTGGCACATTGTCCTTGTTGTGAAAACAAACAGCTGGTTCTTCTTCTCTCAGGCTGAAGCAGCCCTGGAGTCTGTTCTACTAATGGAGGATTCTACAGGTTTTTCCATCAATTCTTCAGATAAAAATTGTTTCTTTTTACTGAAGCACAATAATAAATCTCCAACAGAGAGAATCAGATGTGTGTTCATGTACGTTTCATGTCAGAGGTCAAAGGTCAGTGGGTGTCAGTCGTAGACACACTAACCATGTTGATTTCAATATCTAACTGCTGATCACACGTCCATTATGAACACGTTTCTTCAGCCCACACTGATTCATGCTAACGTTAGCGGATGTAGAAACTCTTGCGGTTGAGATGCTGAAGCATTGTTGACATGCTAATTGTTGACATGCTAATTGTGGACATGCTAATTGTTGACATGCTAATTGTGGACATGCTAATCGTGGACATGCTAATGTCACGTTACTCTTATTCTGCTTTGCGGTGAACTGAACATTCAGCTGGAAATGATCCAAACATTTCAACATTTTGGTTTGATCTTTTTGTGTGTTTGTGTCTGTGTCACTGCTGCTTCTGCTTCTGCCTCTCAGCAGTTAGCGCCCGACATTTTGTGACGTTGGTTCCATTCAGGTCCTCTCGAGGTTCTCTGGTGCTTAGTTTACACTGAAATCAATCTTCATATCAGACCTTTTCTCATTATAAATTTTCATTTGTTTCTCCACGGTGTAAAAAGATAAAACAGCTAAGACAAGAAGTTTAGCTTAGTTTAGGTTAGCATAGCATAGTGGATTAAAGAGTGTGTTCCATTCGCAGTCAGAGTCAGAATTCTAGGAGTTTTCCAAGTTCTGGACAGGTAGTTGACAAATGGATCGCCATCCTGACCGGGAACAACTCAGAGGACCTGGGTCCACAATCCAAGATGGCCTCAGTAGCTCAGTATCGCTGCGGTACAGTAACACAAACACAGTGTTTGTGTTACTGTAAATGACACAATTGTTTGTGTGAATGTTGTTACAGGATAATAGGACGTGTCGATACAAGAACTGATTTCATCCTCGAACCAGTTGTGTTCTGATTAAACTGGAACACCAACAACTCAGTTTTCATGGGGATATTACGTCACTGTGCGGTACCCTCTGCATGTGTAACGCGCCACAGGTGTGTGTGTGTGTGTGTGTGTGTGTGTGTGTGTGTTAAATAGGCCTGAACACCCTCCCCACAGCCAATACTCCCCCTCTGAGTTTATTAATTTGAGATTAACTGACTTGTTATTGGCGAGATGTTTGACTGGATGTTCTTACGTAAGCAGAACTACAAGTTCACGCAGCGTAAGTGGGTGCAGCTGAATCATGGTACAGTATTTCTTTGTCTTTTACGGTATCTCATAGTATTTCATTGTCTTTTACAGTATTTCGTAGTATTTCTTAGGTCAGTATTTTACAGTATTTCACAGTATTAAACAGTATTTCCAACCCTCAGTGACCTGTGACACGTTCCTGCTCCAACTGTTGGCTGGAGTTTGAGTTGCTCTGAAGGATCTGAATGTTCTGGAACTTTCCGTCTTTTCTGAATGTCCTGAGATGGATTCTCTGTCGTTTGAAGGGTTCTAGTCACTGAGCCTGTTACGAAAGAACAGCGTGAGGCGCTGTTATGTTGATATTACATAACCTTCACCAGGTTAATGCACCATCAGCGTGTGTGTGTTTGTGTGCGCGTGCACTCGGATCATACTTTTGTTACTATTCGTATCACGTAATGAGTGCTGATGTCCTGTGGTGTGCGTTTAAGATTGTTGACAATGAACACATGCTGTTGTTAACTAATCAGTCGGTACATTGCTGCAGACTAGACATGGGGGACGATTATGTATTCAAATATTTTGTAACTTTTTCCTGATTATAGATCTGATGATTATAGAGAAAATTCTGGGCAGATTACTCAACAGTGGAAGAGAAGAACAATCGCTGATCAATCAGTTCACAAAGGTGTGAGAATTGAACTGTTGACACAAACAAACACTGGAACGATGATGAAGATGATGATGGAACATTTTGTGCATCAGGTCTTTCAGGCAGACGAGGCGATAACTGTCACTCTTAGATCTGAACACCGTGACACTCGCGTAGCTTTACATAAAGTCTGGAGACGGAGGAAAAACAACTTGGGCTTCTGACAAAAGTAAATCCCATCTGTTTCTGTTTGACTCTTTAAGATAAGGTTTCTTTCTTCTTTGTCTGGTAGACAACAAATAGGAGATTCACAGAAAAGAAAAGAAAAAACGCACGACGTGACCGTCCCTGTTGTCTTGGTTTACACCCCATTCATCCCCTTCCCCCCACCTCCTCCTGGTTCGCAAATTGAATACATAATATTGTTCAAATAGGAAAAAAGCCTCATTCTTACATCATTCATTCACTCTCTCTGTACAACGTTTTAGAAGAATTTATTTTGTAAATGTTGTTGTTCTTATTTGTTGTGTAAATATTTACCCCGATGGACAGGACACAAAGTACACCAGAGACAAGGATGTCGTTGACTGCACATATGTCAGATAGTAGATCAGATTTGGTTCAGGGATCATACGTACATATGTTCACCCGTGTCCTGGCTGCTCTCTCACAGGAAGCATGCTGTGCATACGTGCTGATGGTGACGGCGGTCTACTGGGTGTCAGAGGCCGTTCCTTTGGGCGCCGCCGCTCTCGTTCCCGCCTTCCTCTACCCGCTCTTTGGAGTTCTCAAGTCCAGTGAGGTGAGCTGCTGCTTCTTCTTCTTCGGTTCCTGGTCCGTTCTCACGTCCACTCGGAGATGAGTTCAGGTGACAGTTTTTTATTGTTTGTACATTTTGTCCATGTGCAGCCACGTTTTGGCGCAAATGTGACTTTTTTTTTTTTACCGTTTCCTGTCCAACAACTGGGCGTTGATTGAATCCATAATCATATGTATGTAAGTGTATGTGGGCCAGACAGGGGTGGAGGGAAGGGGGGAGAGGGGGGAGAGAAGGGAGAGAGGAGACACAGACCAACAACAACAGACAGACAACAAGGAGAAGAAACAACAAATGGAAGTATCAACAATACCTGTGAAGAATGGGAGAGGAGGATAGGGGAGATACAGACAACAACAACAACAACAACAACTACAGCAAATTTAAGTATCCATGGTTCCTGTGCTGAATGGGAGACACAGACAGACAACAACAACACCAGAGCATGAACTGTGACTGAGTCGTAGGAACACCAGCAGCAGACGTGTAGTCTGAAATCAGGATCGTCAGGATCATCGGTGTCAGCTCGCAGGTCGACGAGTGCTCCATGACACTCTGGAAAATAGAAACCAGAAAATTAATAGAATAGAATAGAAACAAAAATGTAAAAAATATAGTAAAAATATACATATATATATATTTAAAAAAAAGAAAAAAAGAAACCAGCAGCGTTACAGATCATGTTTATGTTAATGTCACAATGATGTGAAAGGGGGTGTCTGTATGGGAGTGTGTCACGTGGGCATGGGCAGAGGTCCCCCCGGCCCAGAGATCCATAGGGGAGTGACAGACTCTAGAACCCCCCCCCCCAACACACACAATGCGCATAAACTAACTGACGCTAACTGGGAGTGTACAATCACAATCACATTCAGCCTAATTTTGCCTGAATAAATCAATATAAACATGTCTGATCACAGTTTGGTAGTTTTGTGTTTCATCAGTGTAGTAGTGTAGTAGTAGATCTAGCTGCCAGTGGGTCAGTGTGACCCTTGTCCTAGTTGTAGATTTCAGTCTTATAGGAAATTCTTACTGCTAGTTCCAAATTGTTGTACGAGGACTTGGTCAAATGAAAAAAACATCTGAAGACATTTACAACCCAAACACATCTTTCCTGAGGTGATGACATCACAGCCCCGCCTCTCCGTTTACCTGCTTGCACTAACCCCGCCCTCAACCAAAACAACGATAGCGCCTCGTTCAGAAGCTGCTGAGTGAGATGTGTTTGTATCCTCTTGGGATACTTCATCACTACAGTGGCAGTAATATTTTGTGTGGTGATAATGTTTCAACAGAGACAAGCACGCCTCAGCCAATATCACAATGTTTGATTTTATTTCATTTTTGTGTCGCAGCTTCACATCATTTAATTTTCCGTGTCAATCCTCAGGTTTATTATCAGGTATGTACGGTTGGTTTAGTCGGTGCAGGGACATGATGACCGTGGCATGTTTATGTTACGTTTTGTTGAATTTTCTGCAACATGGTTGAAATGTGACTTGTCCTATGAAGGGTTAAAAGATCCCTCCCAGTAACTGTCTGAAGAATGCAAAGCGTCGATTGCAGATCATGGCTGCAGACGTCAGCTGATGCTCTGTGGCGGTGTGACACACACGCGCTACAAAAACATGGCTGACGTTTGGACGGAGGACGGTTTTGTTTGGAGAAAGACCAATGCCAGTTTGCTGTCCATATCGCAACACACCTGTTGCTATGGAAACGACAGTGGTTTACCTGAGTTCTCAGTGTGAACTGTTTTGTTGAAGACGATGCGGCTGCACGCAGTTGCACGTTTCAAGTCGTTGCACCTGCGACTGGATTTGAATGAAAAAGAGATGAGTGATAATTTGATCATGTCCATGTCCATGTCCATTGTCATGTACATTTGATGTACATGACAACAAACAGTCGTGGGCTGCTGATGTTTGACACGTTGTCGTTTTCTGACGTGAGACAAGAGCCGACATCAGAAAATTGTCAACTTGTCTTTACTTATTGACCAGTACTCAGTTGACACATGGAAACATGTTCTTGTGTGTGTAATTGGTCAGAACTAGAGCGTGGACTGAGCTGTTACTTCTACTACTGTGTTAGAAGTAGAGTACAGTAGTTGGACAGTTACTGTGGCTTTAATCTTATTAAATACAGTTTTGAGACAAGAGTGAGTGTGAAACACCGCGGCAGTGGATAGTCATTGCTGTCGTTCATTGGAAGAAAGTCAACGCCCCTCTCTGCTGTTGCTGCGGCAACATTTACATCCATCCATACTGGTGAGTACATAAGACGTTTATTGGATCCAAGTGGTTTTCCACGACTCGTACTCGCACGTTTCACCCACACCGACGTCACGCACCGTCCCTTCTCTCCACCTGGCCCCAGTTTAATGGCTTTGACTGATGAGTAAAGGTTTATTTACACGTAGCACAGTCTCAGTTTTCGCCCCATTAAATCCCCCAACTCACTTTTCTTATCAGCGTTACATAAAAACTGAGCTGCACGCTCATGTGACCAAATCGCATTGACACTGACAAAGCTGCCTGTTAACGTGCCTCTAAGCCTCTTGTGATGTGGGTTCTTAAATATGCCGCCAGAGAACTTTATGCAACGTTTTCCTTCAATTACAGAACCTTCAGCGCCC
>CAAKHB010000493.1:12265-33696 GCA_901007665.1 Aeoliscus strigatus
GAAACTGTCGGACTACGTGGCCAAATATTTTTCTTCACAACCCTCAACGTTTTCCTGGAAAGGTGTTGACTGTACTCCAGGCACGTTTGGATACTATGGAAATAAAAACACTGGCAGACCTTTGGCCAGAGTTGGCTGAATGGAAATGATCTCGTCCAACGCTGCTACGTTATCTGTGGAACAGGCCGAGCTGGAAAGAAAAGGGCGACGTAGAAGACACTTACACGCTGCTGTCTGTCATGGACATGGAATCATCTGTTGTGGCATCGCTGGAGATCTCGCTGTCGTTGGCACTGGTGGCGGGAGCAAAGATGTATCCGGAGTTGACAAAGTAAGGGCTGGCGGGGTCTCCTCGGCGAAGGGACCTGTGGAACATGGAGGATGTTTTTCCACATTTGAATGTACACACACACACAAAAAAATGGCAGCTTAGTGTTTCTTTTGTTGACATTCTCTGCGGATTTCTGTAATTAGAGGGACTTTGGGGGTTAAAGCTGTCAACCACAGGAGTGTTGGAGATGTTGCTTCACGTTTTCTTATCTTCTATCTCTTCTCATGCCCCCTTCCTCCTTTGTACATTCAGGGTTGTTCTGTGTGTTTGGGGGGGGGGGGGGGGTTGATGGGTGACGACAGGAGGAAGTGAAGCAAACACCTTTGTTGTGTACAAAGAACCCCCCCCCCCCGCTTTTCCTTCTATTTGTCTTCTTGTCTTATCGCCCATTTACTTCAGCCTGGCTCTCTCTTTCTTTCTCTCTCTCTCTCTTTCCAAAACTATTTCTTTAATCCACGCTTTCCCACTTGGATCTGTCCTTCGCTCCATCCAGTCTGAAGCCCCTCCCTTTGCCCAGTCTTTCCTGCTTTCCTTTCTAAAGTCTCTCTCTGTGTCTTTCTACTCTCCTGCTGTGTTGCATTCCTGTTCTACTAGTGAAGGGGGGTGGACAAGGAAGAGAGAGGGAAGAAGAGGAAGGGGGAACTTGAGCTTTTGAGAGGGAGGGAGGGAGGGAAAGGGGGAAGGTGGGCCCCTTTCTTTATGAGAATGCCTTCTGCTGGGAGTGCTGAGAGGAGAACCCCAGCATGACTAAAGCTGTAGGCCCCAAGCACAAACCTGACCTTTGGAAGGTCCGTGCAAAGAGTCAGGTATTTAGCACAGCTGGGCTTTCTGGACCCCCACTCTTTCTCCATTTCTTTTCTTTTCTTTCATGATCCCCCCTTCCTGTCTTCCCCCCGTTCCCCTCTTCTCGTCTCTTCCTCTCCCACCAAAGCATGCTCAGTCTCTGTCAGATGGATTCTTCTTCCTTCTTTTTTTCAGAAAACAAGAGCTGAAACGTGTTGAATTGCCAAGACAGAGGAAGGAAAACACAGAGTTGCACACAAAGTGGGCTTGGTGGTTGAAGCTGTGGAACTGAGCTGAGGATGTTGTGTTTTGCGATTACTTTAAAGTTGCATATCGGAGTTGTTGGCTTTTTTTTTTTTTTTGAAGAAGAAGAAGAGAAACAAAATCTGTGCACTGGCAGAATTAGTTCCACATGTTTGAGATGGAAATTGGTTGACCTAGAGAGACGGTGAGGGGCGGCTGTGGGTGACGCAAGGGGGGAAAAAGGGGGCGCCATCACTTTTCTAGAAGTGAAAGCAGAGAACGCAGGGGATCACACCAGGAAACCACGAGATGCGCCCATGTCAAAGCTGTTTGTTGGAAGCAAAGCAAATAAGTAACAAGTTTGCATCTGAAGTCTGCTCACTGACAAACACCTCCAGAGCTTTCTATTTACCAGTGAATTATTTAACTTATCACTGAGTTTCACCGTGTTGTTGAGAGGTAGAGTTGGAATCTATTTGAACTTCCCTGTCTAACTAAATGTTTGGTTAAACTGGCAAGGAAAGGATGGATTATCTTTAAATTGCACCTTTCCTTTAAAACACTGAAGCATCAAGACTATTCAAACCTCTCAGCAATAATTGTGTCCAGATGTGGCGACAAATAGTGGAGAGAGAGAGAGAGAGTGAGTGAGTGTGTGTGTGTGTGTGGTGGTGGTGGTGGGGGGGGGGGGGGGGTTGTGGAGACACATGAATAAAATTCAGTTCTTCTGAGCTGTTCCTGGTTTCATCATATGCTTTCCACAAACACTTTCATCTCTCAACCCCCGAGAACAATACTGCTGCTTGGCAAGTAGCCGTCTGCACAAGTTCTGGTAACTCTGCTGGTAGATTTTTATTTTTTTTTAAACGATGGTGTACTATTTAGCTGGAGTAGTCGAAAAAAAAACAAAAAAAATCATGACAGCTACACTGCATAACTTAACAACAGCGTCATAGTTTTTCATGTGGCTGTGGCAGTCTTGAGGCTTGGTGTCTGAATTTGTGCCTGAACCGGAGGAAGGGTTTCAAAGCACAGGAAACTTAAGCAAGCCAGCAGAGGGCTGCCTGCGAGACACCATTTACTTAAAAGGAAGGCGCAGATCCATTGATGTTTTGAACCCACCCGCCTCTCCACCCCTCCAACCCCTTGACTAACTGCAAGGCAGGAGGGCACAAACATACAGGCGTGTTCCTCTGAGACCCTTTGATCACGAGCCTTTATCTCTCTCTGAGGCATTAGTGGAATAACTGCCAACTGTCACACATTTACTGTACTTAAGCTAATGAGCAAGTAATGGCCAGGATGAGAGTTGGGATAAAAGTCGAGCATCCTCTTACCTGCAACTGTTCTCCAGGATCTCAGCGGCCGACCGGATGGTCGCAGTGGCCCTCAGAGTCTTCGCAGACAGTCCCACCACAGAGCCCAGTGCTTTCGCCTTCAGGTCCGTACAGCTCCACTCTTCCTCCTCCATGAGCGGGGGGAGGTATCCGCACATGAGCTTCAGGCTGCCGAGCCCGCTGTGGTTCACGTACGCGGCGGCGTTCTCGCACCCGGTGCGAACATATTCGAGGTATATGTCAGAGGTCAAAAACATCTGGTAGGCGTTCTCTTCCATGTTGGACTGGATCTCCGTCTGCGCCTGGTCGAACATGGCAGAGTCGATCTGCTGCTTCTTGATACTATCCCTTATGAAGGTCTTGGTGGCAGGTTTCAGCTGCTTGGCCACGATGCTGTTGTTCTCGATGTACCGCTTGAAAATAACTTTGGCAACTCGCAGCGTTTTGGTATCCTTTAAGTCCATCTGCCTGAAGCCGTTGCAAGCGAACCAAAAGTCCAACGTGTCCACGCAGTTCTCCCGCTCCAGAAAGGTCCTGAAGAGGTGAGCGCCGTCTTGGTCACCCAGGAGAAAATGCAACGACTTGGTCCACCGGACTAAGGGCGAGTCCGGGGACGCGCTGCCTTCGGGCTCCCCGAGTCCATCCTCGTTCCTCCGCAGCGTGGAGCCGGGAGGCGCGGCGGCGACGGGACTATCTTTAACCTTGCTCTGGGCTCTCATTTTGCCATATCTGCTGGGGTTGTAGCATGACGCCTCTCCCTCCTCCCCCGGTACCGGAGGACGAGGAGCATCTTCTCGGAAGCTACTGCCGCTGTGCTCCGCAAGCGCCCTGCTCATGGCTCCAGCTCCGGTTGCCTGTGTGAGAGTGCCGTCGTGCCTCCACTGAGCTCCAGCCTAATCCTGCTCACTCTCTGAAAGCAGCGGGGGAGCTTCTCAGCTCCTCTTCACTCTGGAACACAAAGTATTGATCTAATCAAAGCCATATCCTGCTGAACTTCAAAGAAAGACATCAAGTATACAGTCCCTTTCAAACACCCTCGCCGGGTTCACAGAGAAAAAGAAAAATGAAAGGCTTTCCCCCCCCTGCGTTTCATTTATCTATTTATAATCTAAATGAGAGATCAACTGCAGACTGCGTTCTCACCGTACATTGATCTGTCACATCAAAACGCATCTTACAAGAATAATCACATCGCAGATCACCTTACTCTTCACCAAAACCACTTTTTTTTTTAAACAACTGTGCCTTACACGTGTTTTCCTAAAGCGTCCATGTCACAGGCTTCAACTCCAATTAATTCCCAATCTGTGTCGGACGACCGTTCTCTGCAACACGCGCGCATACACAGACTGGTTTCACCCGGAGATCGACCGGTCCAGATGTGAACGGATGAGTAGTTGCATCCGATCTGCTCCACTGTGACCCGAAACCTTGTACGTGGTGGGGTAAGCAGCCCCCCCCCCCCTCCGGGAAAAGGCGCGTCGTTCATGCGTAAACGCGAGCTATCAATCGCCTTAAACAGCAGCCCATTACGACCAAAGCACGGTCTGACGCACGAGCAGCGACGCACAGGTCGGTTGCATTCGGCGTAAAACTGGAACACGCAAAAGGCGACAGCGCCAAAACGTGACAATCGAACGCTTGCAACACTCGAATCCAGCGGATGAACGAGAATACAAAAGTGCGTAAAACATACCATCGCAGAGCAGATCCAAGCAAGAGTTTAAGAAAGAAAGAAAGGGGGGGGAAAACGTTAAAAGTTGAACTATTACTCCATTTCCAGGAGTTTGTTGAATACGGTCCAGGACTCTCAGTAATCCAGCACGGAAACGCGACGGACGGGTTGATTTTAGAAGCAGAAGTCGTTCCACATGTGTCCCACAACAACTGTACTCTAATGTACCCTGTCCCATTCAACGACTGACCTCAGAGGAGGCAGGCTCAGTCCCTATGTAGATCACTGGGGGTGTCAAAAGCTCGAGGAGGTGGAGGGGAAAGGGAGGAGGAGGAGGAGGAATGGGGAGAGAGAGAGAGGGGGGGGGGCGCGCTCTGACTGCACATCCCACTTTTTACCAGCTAAAAGACGCACCACCCGACACATATTGGGTTTTTATCTGAGCTACACATTCGTGCATTCACGCACACACGCACGCACGCACGCACATAAGCTTCTTATCTATCTCACCGCATTTCTCGCCCACAAACAAGAAACATAGCCCGCATTTCTCAACTTCAAAGCTCAGCAGCAGCACATCAAAGCTGCCGAGAGAGGGGGCCTGAGAACAGCTTTCCTCCAACTTACCATCCATGGCCCCGGACAGCCCGCCTGATTAGAAATCGTGAAAAGTTTAAGCGGTCCGACCAAAACCCCAGCCGGCGTCTTCTTCCGTCCTGTAATATCTCTCACATTAGAGACTATTAAACACAGCGGTAAATAATGGACAGGGAGGTTTCCTTCCCCACTTTTCACCCAGGTAATGTTTCAAGAAGCCAAAGCAGGCTGCGGAGAAATCCTCCGGGCTCTTTTTCTGCAACAACTAGACTGAGGGTTCAACTGTGGACTTCAAAGTAAAGAGAAAAGACACCGTCTGGTCCCGGAAGATGCATAAAAACAAAAAACACACCAGCACACAGCAGCGTCTCATCTCCGCAGCAACTCGGGGAAACGAACTAAAACACGCACGCGTGCACCCAAAACGCATCTGTTACTGCCGTTATCAGGTGTCCCGCAAGCACGTCGACGCGTTTTTGGAGGTTCAATGCGCGTCTCGGAAACTTTTCCAGCGGAGGGAAAAAATAATTTACTCGCGTGCCAGGACCTTATCAAAGGCAGCCAACTCCCCGAGGCTTCGGCGTCACAAGTAAGTGATCTGCCGCGCCAATGGCGTCACATGGTACGTCCATCTGTCAGCACGGAACACGACGCAATCACACGAGACAGTTTACAGCGTGGCACACATTCACATTCCATCTCACAGGTCTTTATTTTATTCTATACAGGGAAGGAGGTTTATCCTCGTGCAAAAAAAAAAAAAAAAAAAGTTTACTAACAAGTAACCAATATCTGGGTAACTAATTTTATACAACGTTCACAATTATTCAAATTTGTTTTCAACTTATAGCCCAGACTGCATAATCCTATAGAGTGTAACTGTCAAATAAAATGTGTATTAGTCACAGGCTTTTAGCTGCAAAGACGTCAACCTAACACACTTGCCAGTTCCACATTCAGGCGAAATGGCACAGCATGACATTTTGATTGAAATTGGACAGGGAGCAAAGGCAAGAGCTGTTCTCCAAGTCTTTTAATTCACATGACTTCCCTAATGTCATTGTGACAGAATCTTAAAGCGAGGGTTAGACAGTGATCCAGTCCCATGCTACTTCAAAGGCTATATTGTCCCTTTGATGTCAGAAATCAACTTTAAAGGAGAATATAATTATGTACGTCAGACAATTCAAATTCACAAAACTCTTGTGATGGTGCCGGACAAGGGGACTAATGAAATCCAACTTGGTCCCTGAGTGGTGATTATTTCATGTCGAGTTAAACATAAAGAAATGTACATGCCGCGTACAGATTCCCAGGAGGGTTTTCTGTCGGCATCTTTGTCCAATTGTCTAAAAATCGTCTCCTACATGGTTAACTGGGTAATTTTCTAATGGGTGCAATTATTCTCTAAATGTAGACTGTAAAAATGGAAGTCTCTTCTTCCTCCCACTGCACAGATATTAGGCCATATATGGACACCGCTATATTATGGCGATGATGCCGTTGGTAACCTAAAAATGAGGTTTTATTCAAGCCTGAGCTTGTTAAGGAGCTGGATGAGTTATGGGATAGAGGCAGGGATTGGTAACCTGTCTGTGCAGTTACAATCTAAACTGGCCCGACTTGTTCAGCCATGAAAGTTATCGCAAAGGAAGAATCCCTTCAAGCAGTCGACGCTTACAGAGCACTGGCTCTCCTGTAGCTCGTGTTTAGTACTCGAGACTATAAACTTGTATCCTCTGGCAGGAATGACAGAGTGCTATGAAAACTGAATCTAAAATGTAGTTTCAATCAGGTTTGTCAAACTCATTTGTCATCGTTTTTTTTGCTGAAACCATCTTTAAGGGGACATTAAGTGTTTAGTTTGGTCCATAGCCCATCAGCACCATAGATATGATGCAGATTTAGGACCTCTATTGCGTCCAGCCACAATCCCTGGGTCCAACTTTTGGGCTGTTACAGCATCCATCAGTTTTATGGTTTGTTCTTGTTGGGTTTTTTTTAACAAAATACTTGTGAACCTGCTGAAAAAGTTCCCATTGATAGAAGTTTCCTATCTCCAGATCATAGTTGCAAGACATACCGCTGAATTATATTGCAGCATTTGTATAATAAAGAGCTCCACCAGGCTTTTCCTGTTTTCTCAGTAGAACAGGGGAGTCCATTTGATGATACTGACATCCTGCTAACCCCCTCCCTGCCTGCCTGAAGCTTGTTGTTTAGGTCCAGCTTACTGAAGCAAGTTCTTCAGACACTGACAGGTGTTTTCACAAAGCCATATGACAAAGTGGGAAAAAAAAAGTCTTTCAGTTTTCTGTTCAGTAAAACAAAAGGCACAAATCCAAATAATCCAGCACCTAATGTTTGAAAAATGCTTCCAACAGTGTGAAATGGCAGTTGCGTGAGCTGGAACATGAAATGACTAAATGGGTCAGCAGTATCAGACGGGGCCACTCGGCTGATCAGGCCCAAATGAAAGCAATGAAATATGCAGCCGTGCTGTTATCTGCACTCTCACGTCTTTAAAGTCGTTCTGAAAGGAGAATTGAGATACAGATGGGTTCTAAAATGCACAGGACAATTTTAAAAGTGGGATATTTCCAATTCAGAATAAAGATGCTATCTTCATTCAAATTAAATTAGGAAGCACATATCGCTGTGGAAAAAAAAAAAAATAAAAAAAATCTGCAGTTCAATTTTTTTTTGCTGACAGACAGGAAGAGTCAGGCTTTTAATGGCACGTGTAAGTTCAGACACTTCCTCGCTTTTATTTTAGAGGGATACGTGCAAACAGTTATGAACGCCGTTAATACAAGTGGCTGTCAATTCAAATTAATTTGAGCCTTAAACCCATGAGACCACACCTGTTGACCCTTCAATGCCCACTCTTGTGTTCAGCGGTGACAAAAGAGACAGGGTGCTGTAAACTAGCCACAAGAAGCTCAGTTCTTTTTTTTTTGATGTTGACCCTGCCCTGACCCTTTTGTGGGGGCCCTAACCATTTCACAGGAAGATCCGAATGCTTTAAAAAGCACAATACAGGACGAGAGTTGCAACCGCTGACTTGCTATGAAGCCCCAATAAAACGGGGTGACCCAGAGGCCAATTGAGAGCTTGTGGATGGGAAGAAATTAAGGACATCTGGTTTATCACCGCAGTCTGGGAACGAAGCACATCTTTAATTAGGCACAGAGAAAGTACACATTTCACTGCTTAAACTACAGGTGACACATCAAGATACAAAGATGAAGACAGAGGACTTTAATTATGGCAAAGTGTAGCAACTGTTTGTTGAAATTCCTCCCTTTCCGTCTCTCTCAGTTGTTGCTGCCGAGCTCTTTGATGGTGTATCATTAGTTGCACCAGTCAAACTGCAGGCTTGTCGTCTTCCTTTTTGTTGCTTTTTCATTTTCAACTTTTTGGATTTGCATCATATCACAGCCCACATTATATGTTTCCCACAATGCGAACAATAAAAATGCGTGCAGCCCGTTTTATCGCTCTGTCCTCTGCTCAAATCCTACACTCGTGCTAAAATAGCGCAGGGAAGGAGAAAAAAAAAAAAGTAGAGAGGGTGGATAATTGCAAATAACCCAATATTTGGGAGTTCAAAGGCTGTGGTGGGTTTCAGTGATAATTTTGTCTGAAGCATCACCATAAACACTAATAAAATTAAGTGCGTCGGAGGGAGGAGGGGGCGTGGCCAGGCCTCCCTTTGAACAGACCCTGTGATCAGTTCCCCCTCTCAATTAGCGTATTGTCCACTTCTCCTTTCAGCTGGGAGAGAGGGGGCAGTCTCCCCCCTAGCTTCCCTTTGAAGTGATTATCCCTTTATCTCAAGCCTGAGCGAGGAATATCTTGGGGGACAATGGCAAATTAAAGCCCATATGGAGAGAAGCGTGAATGTCTGTTTGTAGGCTCTGAGAGAAATAGAGGGGGGGGGCATAGAGGAATAAATAGAGTAGGGAGAGTGGGAAAGAGGGGCAAATAGCATCATTCTGTTTGCATGAGCTGAGGGGTGAGTGCTAGATGTCAACACTCATCCCAAAAAGTAATTTAGGGCTCGTGCCAGAGTTGACACTTGTAGCGGACTGACTTTAGGAGCAGTTGAAGGAAAGAAGGGGGAGGAGGTGAAGGGGGGTGGGGGTGGGGTGTGTGTGTATATCTGTCATGACAGATGGAGAAAGAGGAGAGGGAGGAATGGAGAGATAGAAGGATGAGCAGGAAGAAGACAGAGGAGTGCAGTTGTCAGCAGAATCAGATGGCGGTCCGGCAGACAGGCTTGAAGAAGATACAATTAAAGTGTGGAGTTAAGACGGGCTTTGAAGTCGGACATGGTGCATAACACCCTGAAAATTCGAGAAGCCAGCCATTCATCCGCTTGTTATGGATTGTTAAGACTACTCATTTGGAAAAAAAAAAAAAAAAAGAGGAAATAAACTTTAATTTCAACTTTGAACGTCTCAATGAGCCACAGACATCCAGGTGAGGTTCCAGCAGGTTAAATAAATGTGAAGGGAAAACAGAAGGGTCATCTTCTGAAACTCGAGTGAGGGATTTGCTTAAGAAGGCGAGGGGGTGTGCGTGTGAGCACCGAGGATGAATAATTACTTTCTCTTCCCACTCGCTCGCTTTTTTTTTTTTTTTTTCTCACAATCCCGTTTTTCGGTGGCTTAAAACTTTAATAATGTATAGAAACAATTCCTCTGATGCTCGGCCTAATCCGTTTTGGCTTGGCCAACCTTTGTACTGACCAAAACCCTATCTGATGTGAGCGACCGTTTGCCAAAAGCGGCCTGAACAGACAAGCGCGGGTGCTTTCATCTTGGATAACTCAAATAAACTACTCTTTTGATTTCAAAAGCATCAGTGCGCAAAATGTCGGAGAATGTAAAGTAATTGTTTCACACTCATTGTTCATTATTCCGGCAGCAATGTGACCAGAATAAGTTCATGTGTAGGGATGATGTTTGTCACGCGCAAAATATTGATTAACAGTCCGATAGTGAACGCACAAGAAAGAGAAGTGTTTTCTCACTGTGAGGAAATGACCGTTGGAAATGACTTTTTCCAGGTTTCAAATGTACGATGTGTTCTAACCATACAGAAACAGATGCACGTAGACATCAAGAAGGAACGTTTTGGTGTTCGTCAAACAGACACAGGTCCACAGACGGTATATTCCACGTGGACAAGCGTGTCTGCCCTTCACATCACTTTCCTGATGAAGAAATGAAACCCGGCACTGACTAAATGCTGAAACACCCGATGAAGGCTGCAGCAGTTGTGATGAGTGGAAGAATGGTGATGTCGTGATTAGCTGTCCAAGTTCACAGGACAAACACCAAACTGACAACTGCCAGAGAACTTCATTACTTTAGAACTCCTCCTCCTCCTGGCTCTCATTGGTGGTTTGTTACAGGCAGTGCTGCATTCTTGTCAACTGAATTTCTTGCAAAGTAAACTTCTTGCGATTGAAGCTGGATCTTTTTTTTGGTTTGTTTTTTACCCACTCATCAACTAATTTCATGTTATAGTGAGAAAAAAGTCCTCTACACTTTTTAAATGTAAAATACAAAGAAATCAAAGAAATAATAATGATAATACATTAAAGTATAACTTATTTTAAAAAATGTTACAACTTTACTGTTGATTAATGTTACGGTCTTTGCTGCTGAGAATTTCCCTCGTGGGATTAATAAAGCCAGTCAGCTGTTGCTGAATCATATCAGTGTTTTCTGTGTCCCAAAAGTTATTCTGGGGGGCACCAGCCAAACCTCTGGGGCTTCCATTGGAAATCCATTCATTGATGATGTAGTCAGTATGTCTGACGACTATCAGTCCGATTTTCTCAGCTTTCTTTGTCCACAACTTCCAATTCTCCACAGACGACCAGCAAACACACAACCTCCCCTGCAGCAACCAATTTATTATTCATTTATTTTACATAAACAAGCCTCTTAAGACACATTACATGTGTTTATATACACTGTACATGCACTTCCTGCCCGCTGCTGCTGAGCGAATGTGCGCCGGCTAACATGCATGTAATGTCCCCCGCTTTGCCTCTGAAAGCCTCTAGCTGTGCTCCATGTTAGTGAGAAGGCACAGCGAGCCGTGTGTGTTCAGTACCAACTTACATGGGAATAATCAAGTTCATCATATCTACGCATCAATAAAATCTATTGTACGTTTTAAATTCACCGCGTAAATTCATTCGCTTTAACCAGTTTTTATTGCACATTCGGAAGTTCATTGGGTTCTCACGACGCACAAACATGACAATACGTACGTGTTTTCCTGGCAGGGAGCTACAGACATGTTAAACGTACGTTCTGGCAGTGAACGTATGTGGGTGAATACTGCGTCCTTTGGCTGATTCTTGTGAACATGTATCATATTTTTGTTCTAGTCACATTTGTACTCTGTGGAGGAATTGTCACTGTACGAGCGAGGTCGGCTTTATTCACTGAAGGGCGGATATACGTATTTTTTTTTGTTTTTTTTTAACCAGATGAAGAGTTTAAGCCACCTACTGTGAATAAAAGGAAGCCAGCGATAATCCAGGACCTCAGCGCCGGCCAGCTGCATATTGTTCCTTCATTCCCGGGAGAGTTTCTAAATCTTTAACTAAAACTAAAGATAAAAGTGTTTTAACCCTATTGTGGTACGTTTCCCAGAGTCATATGACGACTCAGCAGGTGTGCAGAGGGAGGGTGAGTTTCAAAAACACGCCGCGCAGCAGATAGGCAAAGTGGAACATCAACAAAGAGCTGCTGCTACGCATCTCAGCGACTGTACTGACAACTGATGGGAAAACATTACCCAGAAGAGGGAACGATGGGGAGAGGTGAGAGAATGAGATGGAACGAGATGAAGACGGGGGTGTGGGGGTGTGTGGGGGGGGGGGGGGGCAAAGTCTGAAAGTAATTGCAACATTTTGAAAAGTGCAAATGCATGTGAGACGTCATGTAGGAGAAACCACCAGTGGCATGTGTTTGTGTCACATCGTCAATGGCAGCATGTCGTGGGTTTACTCGGAACAAACAAATACATGGTCAATTATTTTGTCCACCCACTGTAAACAGAGCATGAGGCCAAAACCTCCCAAAAAAAACATTTCTTGTCCAGAAATGTGTGTATTTTAAAGTGGTATCAGTGCACATCGAAGCACTGAGGTACGTTTAAGATGAAGAGATAAGTAGAACATGTCGATGTGGTGTTTATATTATGTCCCGTTTTAAAAAGAAAAGTTTTATTGTTAAAATCTCGGATGTTTCTGGTCTGCAAGAGGAAGGTGCATCAGAATCCTGCTCAACATTCACTGTAAATCTGTCATTATTAGAAGGACTAATAATAATTGTTTTTATTGATCCAGTGTGTACAGTTGTACATTTAAACTTCAAAAAAGGGAACAGTTAACAAAGGCGCACTAACAAAGCGACGCGACAAAGCTTCCACTCACAAGAAGGACATGCAAAGACTCGATTGGGAGCTGAGGGCGACTTGATGCTGCGTAATATTCAGATGTGAGGACAGAAGCTGCTGAAAGAAATGACTGATGTGCATAAACACACTTTAATCTTTGAGAAATAAATGATCCAGTCAGGATTTTCTGCTAATTATGCGCCTCAGTACCAGCTTTGATAGGGACTGAATGGATGAAGACATGAAACATCCACTGTAGAGAGAGAGAGAGAGAAAGTCAAGGTTTGTTGAAGACAAAGAGTTTTTCACCACAGCAGCTTTCTGGTACAGGAGACCGAAGATCCGTCAACGCCTCAGTGTGATTGCACCGCTTGAGTCCATTGATTTACTTCATTTTTCAGAGGAGCGTTCCTTCGCTTCCAGTCAAATCACTTTTACTCGTTTTTTTTTTTCCTGTACTGATTTGTGTTCCAGGGGGCAGCGGTTAGTCTGGCACCTCACAGCCAGAAGGTCCCTGGTTCCATCGGGTCTTTCTGCGTGTCTTTGGGTCTTTGTCTGCATCATGCCGGGTTAACTGGCCGTAGGTGTGAATGTGAGTGGAGTCGGAGAACCGCGACCCTTAACCCTGAGTTATGCTACTGCGTTCAATTGACAGCGTACTTACGCCGTTGCCGTGACGTTATCGTGAACCCTTCGAACTTCTCCTTCACTGCAATTCACTGCCAGAGCGGTAGGGGGTCGCGTCCCTCTAGTTGATTCACTTCAGGCTTTTCAGGTCACAGCTGACGTAGGCACGATTTTCTGGAGGTGCACGTCAACGTACGCCGTCGATTTGACGCAGTAGTATAACTCTGGCTTTAGCAGGAGCAAGTGGAAGATGGCGAACAAATGAACGATGTGGTGTGCTGTCCTGTCACAGAAACCACTGTAAACAACTGTCCATCTTCCGCTGAAAAGTCCAAACGGCAGGACAGGAAAGGTCGGCAGAGTTCACCGGACCTCGTGTTACGCAGAGCTGCCAATCATCCTCCAGCGCAGCTGCAGAACTGTGTCAGCAGAGCAGCGTGTAGGCAACCTGCTCCATCGTTTGCCCTCCCACACCTGAGGAGAGCAGGATCGGTGAGAGGAATGAGAGACCCTCCCTCACCTGCTCCCCTTCATCTGCCCTCTTTGTATAAAATCCGCTGCCATAAAATGTAAGAGCGGGCAAACAGCTCCTCCCCAGCTTGTCGGGGAGTTTGTTTTAAAGTGGAAATGAGGCTGATGGCGCACTTGGCGATTAGCCCTGTGGCTAACATGAAAGGAGAGGAAAAGACAGCTGCTAATTTTCTCCTTTGACCTTTGGCTCCCGCTGGTATTTCATACAAACGCTGATTTATGGAGGGAGCCTAACAGCTCACTGTTACTGGAGGGATTACCGTAAGAGAAGCACAGAGAGATGGGCTGCAGAGAGGGAGAGAAGAGAAGCTGACCCCCTCACAGAATTCATCCATTTTATCTTTTTTTGTTTCCATCGCTGTCCTTTTTACTCTCTCCTCTCCCCCGTCTCTTTGTCAGTTTCACTTTGTTCCTTTATCTTGCTGTGTTAGTGGATTTCCAACTTTTTTCTTTTTTTTTTTTTTTTTATCTTCGTCCATCTTTATTTGTAGTCTGTCTGCATGTGTCCTTCCCGCTGTTCATCCTGTGCTCTCTCATGTACTGTTCACTGTAAAACAACACTTGCGGAACGTGACTCGGTCCGGGCTGCATCACTCTCCCGTGCTTCAGATGATCACGATAAACTAACGGTCTGAAAAACAGACAACCTGCAGCGCTGAAATGAACGAGATGAAATCTCGTCTAGCACACAGTGTGAAATCACACAGTGTGAATAGAACAATACAGTTGTCTGGTGGTGAGCCCTTCAAAGCTTCTTTCATGCAAATTCTACGTTTTGGTGCCCCCCCCCACCTTCCCTCCCAAAAAGGCCTGTGGGGCAGCAGACACCCAGGAAGTATAGATTCTGCTGCACATTCCCTTCCTTGCCTCCAGCTCTTTATTATTGCTCCTCTGTTGTCCCTCTATTGTTCACAGAGTCGGACAAAGACGGCTTAATGAATCCAATCACCGCAAACCGCCACTTCAAACAGGTTGGACACAGTTCACGGCACAAATCTGTCATTCACGTCTGAGACTGACAGTTTGCTTAAAACTCTGTTTGCAGACCGGCAGCGAATGTCTGAGTTCACGCCTCACGACGACAAAAATTCCAGTTTCTTCACAAGATTAGCGGGCGAAAAAAGCGACGCGACATGTGGTATTCAACGTACACCGACGCCGTGAAACAGTTCTTGTGTGTAGGAAATGAACAAAGACCTGAGTCTGTACTGACAGGTGAGACTGTGTGCCGCCATCTTGGATTCTGAACTCAGTCCAGACTGAAAGATCCCTGGTAACGGGAGGGCAACTTCCTGTCCACAGCTCAGAAAACCCACTCAGACAGCAAGCTGCAGACCAGAGTCTGCCGAGATTATTCAAAAAGGCCAAAGATGAGATTTCCGAGACGAAACAAATGATACGAGGAAGTGGAGGAGTCACAACAACAGCAGCAGACACAACAACAACAGGATGTATCACCAGCTGAAGAAGAAAACGACAATATGTTCATTACAAAAACATTCAACAATGCTCGCTAATATCTGATATCTCATCTGTTCTGACCCCAAACTCTCAAATGACTGTGACGACGTTGATCTGACAGCGGCAGAAAAAGAGAGGAATTCAATGAGTCGCTTAATTTAAGAGTTGTCAGTGCTCATGTTTCCAAACTTTTGCTCTGTGGCGTTCATTCAGAGTTAAATCAGATCATTAGCAGGGTGATTACAGTGGCAGAGAAGGCGTCCATTAAGAAACAGCAGTGTGTGTGTGTGTGTGTGCGTGTGTGTGTATCAATCACTTGAGTGTGGGTGACGACGAGGACCTGTTTGTCTTTCTCATAAAAGGGAAAGGGATCAAAGGGGCTGGTCCACCAGCTGGACCTTCAATCACACTAGAACAATGTGACTTTGGAGCCTCGGGCAGCTGGAGATGTGTGTGTGTGTGTGTGTGTGTGTGTGAGAGAGAGAGAGAGAGAGAGAGCGACAAAGAGAGATTCAAGTCGATTAAAACTGAACGACTGTACTTTGGGTCGTCATTTGTAACATCACAAGAAGCAAAGAAGTTCAGAATTGACGTCGGTGTTTGTGCGTCACATCTGGTTCAGATTCATACAGTTTTTTCTAAATTTGTATTTTTTCCACAGTGCAGATTTCCAAAAGCTCTGGTTGCCGCGGCGTGTGCGATGTAGTTGCTCGCTGTTCGATTTTAACAAACCAGTGATTCAGTCAGATTATCAAAACCGCGTTCAAGTCTAATGCGGCAAAAACAAGGGAACTAAGTCTACAAACCAGCACCCTGACACTTCCTAAACTTAAATTAGAATAAAATTAAATTAAATAAAATTAAAGAATTAAAAATAACTAATAACGAACAAATTAAAGAATTTTAAATATTCCAAATAATCCAACATGGTGTTGTACATCAGACACCACGTATGTATTATGTGTTTATATATATATATATATATATGTATGTATTATGTGCTTTGGGGGCAGCGAATGACTGAGATCAAATAGACTTAAAATATTTGTCATATTTTCCATTCATGCACAGTCAGCGACCCCCCCCCCCCCACACACACACACACACACACTGGACATGTAACATGTTTAGACAAGGTCGGACCTCAGATGTGCTGAAACCTCAAAGACAAAAACAGCCGTGCATTTGAACTTCTCCTCAGATGACACTTGTGAAAAGATCACCTCATGGCCACAGAGTAATCACATACAGCAGAGAAACTGAGTGAACCGGCACGACTTAATCACATCCGTTCTCATTTTGCGGTTTTGAACTTTAATGATGTCATTCCCACACATTATTAATTAACGGCCACATACACTAATAGCAGAACTTGTCTCGTCTGTTTGGAGTCAGCGATCTCTGATCTGAGCAACCTCAACTGCTTCAATAATCCACTTAGATCATGCAGAGTGCATTTTTTTGAGGAGGTGAACTGAAAACAGAACGGTCCAAGTAAATAATAAGATCCATCCAGAACTGCTTTACTGTCTTTACGCCTCTGATCAATTAACCATTTGTGTTCTGGTAAACAGCAGCAGCAATCTGATACATTTTTTCGTCAGTGCATGTGCATAACGGAGCAGTATGAACACTAGGTGGCATCTGATTTAAAAACGGTGGATCAGTGGTCAGCACTGTCGCCTCATAGCGAATTGATTCCTGATTGATTTCTGGCCTGAGGGTCTTCTATGTGGGGTTTTCATGCTCTCCCTTTGTCTGTGTGGGTTCTCTCCGGGTTCTCCGGCTTCCTTCCACTTCCAAAAAGCATGCTGAGGTTAACTGGTCACTCTATATTGCCTGTAGGTGTGAATGTGTGTGTGAGCTGGTGACCCATCACCCGAGCAAGGGGACGATGATGGATGATGCAGATCAGAATCTGCTGCTGCACAAATCACCACGTTGCCTTTTGTGGGAGGATGTCCTCCAGCCAGCGCATACTCCTGTTGCCCAGCAACAGCGAGGCGGTTGTAAAACACCTTTGAAAACAGTTTGGAACATGAACCAAACTAGAACAACTTCACCTGTGATGACTGTGTGAGTACCAAATGTCACCAACCGCACAGAAAGGTGTGCGACGGTCTTTCTCTCTGTTCTGCACAGGTTTTGTCACGCTGTCTGATATGTGTTTGACATTGAGCCATTTTTAATTCTACACTCAAGATGATTGTGTCTTCCACACTTGTTTCGTTTTTTTTTCATGTAAGTTACACTGTGGTGCGTGTGTGCAGACAAGAGGAGTACAAGAAATTCAAATTGTCCTGGTAAAAAATAAATAAAAGCTCTAGAATAAATAAACCCACTCTGGATCATGACCTTCGGCTTCAGGCAAAGACTCAGATTCAAGTTACTCGCGGGGATGAAAAACACTCCATCTGTACTCACCCACTGCAGCATGGGTTAGCGCTAGCATTGCGTCCCGTCAGGCATCAGCCAGCATCTGTTGACGGCACAAAAACAACATTATTTCCATGAAAAAAAAAAAAAAATTACAAGTCAGTTTATAACTTACAGGTGGTTATATGAATCATGTTCACACACACACTAGTTCACAGTCATCTGACATTGTGACCCAGTGAGCTGTGACAGCAAGAATTGCTAATTTGTGCCAAGACATTCAACAGACATATTTCCTCAGCAGCCGTCTGCCAAACTTCAAAGGTTCCGAATGTTACTCTACTTGAGGTTTACCTAGAGGACTTTACATGTGTCTGTCTGTGCTGCACATATAACCGAAGAGAAGTGGCTGAGGGAGGAGCCGTGCTTGACATTGACATGGTATCTGCAATTAAAACATGTGTCCGCGGAATCACATCACATCCATGACTCACTTCAACGTCGAACCGGAAATGCAAAATGTACAAATCGTGCAATGAAGAGAATAGAATATAAATTGCAATAGAATAAGGACCTATGAATGCAAAAAACTGTGGTTATATATAGTTTTTGTATGTACACATATTGTACATGTATGGTTCTACGAAGCCTGTGTGCATGTGAATTGCAAATGTGCAACATGAATACAAATGTGTACATTATGCGTATGAGGTGAAAGCAAAAAATAACATTACAACATCTTAAAACCCCTGATCTGTCACTAATGACTCTGGATGATTTGGTATCAGTACACACAGAGAGACTGAACAAACAGTATTCGGAGTCTGAAAGAAGTTTTATTTTGAAATTGAGGTGCATCGACTTGTGTCTCTGCAGTAGCAAAAAAAAAAAAAAAAAAAGCCCCACGAGAGGGCTACAGGATAAGTTTACAACATCCAAGAAAAGAAAACTGGATTTAAAAGACTTAGAACACGGTCTTCACTTTGAGTGCCGTTGACCAGCTTCTTCAGTTTTCAATATTTGGTGTAATATGTTTCTATGGTGGTCTGTGAAAAGATTGCTTCACATGAAACCAGTTTGTGGCGTCGCTGCTTTGTAAAATTTGTAAACTTTCGGGCCTTTAACTCTGCTGAACGGATCAAAGTTTGAAGTGACGCCGCAACCGCGAACCACACCGTTCAACGCCTGCAGCGCACCACGGGTGACGACCTGCGTGTGATGCAACGCTATGTGAGCGTCATGACGTTTGTTCCTGCCGCAGGATGAGACTCATGCTTCCGACATCACATCAAACATGGCAGGTATGTTACGAATGAGGTGAATTACAGTGTAGCGAGGAGATAAGTGGTGACTGCGCACCTTCCAACAACCTCTCATAAACTCCATCAAAGGGTGAGCAGCGGCCGACACGCCATCTAAATATGTTCTACGCCGCATTTATACAAGCAGCTCACTTCTTCCCTTGTATGTCCCGTTTCAGGACAGGATTGAAGGATTAGAATGTGTCTTCTGCAGATTTAGAACATTATCTGAAGCCAGAGTCTTAAACAAACCTTCCAAAGCCTCTTGTGTAATTTCAAAAAATGCACGGTCACCAAAGAACACAGACAGAGGAGGTTTGTGACCCTGCAGCAGTGATAGCTGAATTCATGGAAGCAGCTTGGAACTGGTTTCAGAGACATTCTTCGAGAAGCCTCAAGAAAAGCTTGCTTTTTTTAGTAGCTTTCCAGTCTGAAGGATATTTTAGTGAAACGCCAGCGCAAAAAAGCCTGCGGTTGTGTGGGTGAAATTCGGACAGCGTCCAATGTTCAAAGCCTTGAAATACATATGCCACACAATGTTAAAACATTCCTTTTCACAATTTACAATGCATAAACATGACGGTTTACAGAGGCCCGGGGTGATTATTTGCACAGAGGTCTAGTTTCAGCTATTTCAGGTTTTTCTTGAGGCTGCCCCTCCGCGCTGCCCCACAAAGTGTTAAACCACAGCCCCTCCAGCAGCGGCGAACATGAAACACTGATTGTTTAAACTGTAACAACCTACATAAGTTGTCCAGACAGGCCAAGATAACCAAAAAAAAAAAAAAGCACGTGTGTATAAAACAAGACTAAACAATTTGTGCATTCAGATCATTTGATACCAATTTGAGTGTGTCATTTGATAATTTTCCGTCTTTTATGAATGAGAGCGGCCGGTTTCATTCAGCGGTTCACTTTTTATCAAAGACTTCCACCTTTGGGTCAAACGATATCGCCATCATCTATCGACACACACAGCATGAACTTCCTATCAGCCGTTGTGATAACACAAAGCGTTCTCACTTCCATTTACAAACATATATATATGTCATATAATAATGCCATCATCTATCTGCGCGCACACCGAACATGAACTTCCTGTCAGCAGCGCTGATAACACGAGTGGCAATGCAACAATTTCTCCTTTTTCAAACGTGGTGAAAAACCCAAGAAGAGCAGCAGCTCCACAAGGGCTCCCACTGATGTATGTTGAAAGACTGCGACTTCTCAGTTTGCATTTGATACTGTGCCTTTTTAGCAGCCACGCGAGAAAGCCAGTTATGGGGAAACTGCAAAAGGCGGAGACAGGACGAGCTCGTGGGCCTTCAGAAGTCTTGTCAAAAGCCTTTCCTTTCCACGCTTTGTCCTACCGATATTCATCTCGCCAGTTGAAAAGCTAAGACAGAAGAAAAAAAAAAAAAAACTTTGGGCTTGAAAAGAACTTTTCAACTTCTAAGAGACACCTCGCAACAGGATTGGGTATTTTGGGAAAAAAAAACCCAAAAACGGAGGAGTAGGAACGGAGGGACTTCTAGCCTGAGAAGAGAGTTAAAAAATCAGATACCGCTTTTGGAAAAATGGAGCAAAGATGAATGTGGCATTGTCCTCGGAAACAGACGCAGACACATGCAGAGTGTGTTGACTCGTGAGTGCGAAAATCCATCTGAAGTATCACCAATAAATATACACTTCATCTGGTTCTACATAAATCGGTGTGTGAGCGCAGACGCAGATATAACGGAGCGACAGACGCATCAGCTGCGACCGACAGAAGTCTCACAACTGTCGGAAGCATATTCTAATCCAGGTTGATTGATTTGATCTCAAAGGTAAGTGGGGCCTTTCAAAATTTGCCGAGCAAAAACTTTTCCCTCCACATGTTTTCACCTGAAGCCTCGTCTCTCAAAGGAACGCTGACTTCATCACTGCACCTCCAGAGTTTTGACGCAAACAAGCGCAAGGCTCTTGGATCCTTTCTTTCTTTCTTTCTTTCTTGCGCTCAATGGCAAAATGAATAAATGATATCCCTTTAATCGAGGCGTTCAGCGATAACAAAGAGACTTTGAGACACTTTGAGGACACCAAACGATCAGAAGCATCGGTAGGTGCTCGGCGTTTTGGTTGACGGACAGGAAGATCAAACAGCAAGCCCCTTAAACGCTTCTACCCACTTTAGCGTAATCTCGCCTTTTCTCTCTTTCAAGCACAAGCGAATAATTGTTTCATCTTCACTTTCTTCTGCGGTTTCAAAGTTATTTAGCCCGTGATGAAGCTCTCTTGTGCTGACGACTTCGAAGGTGCCTCGTCTCTTGAAGGAAGTGACATTTTATCTATATATAGTGTTTAGAGTGCGCCTGTGTCTTTGTCTGCCTTAGAACGCAACCCACTGTTGATGTGGCTGACAGCTGCCGGTTGAAAGACCCGGAAGATTCAAATGAAGTTTTGCCACGACGACAGGGGCTGTATGTATGCTAATCAATTGATGGGGTACGAAAAAAAAGGAAGGGAAAAAAAAAAAAAGTGAGTGACAGAAGCTTGTCAGGCAGCACTCAGATATCAAAAAAGTCACAAAGTTTGCGTCGCCACACCAGAGCCGTTGTCGCATGTGGTGAATGCTACAAAAGGTTTGACTTGAAAAGCTCTGCATTCGATATAAGGAGAAAGAAATTGGAACAATTCTCCATATGGTGCGGCAGCAAGGAGTGGCTTTCTTTTTTTTTGGGGGGGGGGGTGGTCCTTTT
>CAAKHB010000493.1:33716-48552 GCA_901007665.1 Aeoliscus strigatus
TGGTCCTTTGTCTCTGTGACACCTACAGTGAATTCCTGGGAACGTTTTCTGCTGAGATCTGTCGAAGCTTCTCCCGTCCTTCAAAGAACCAAAGGCCATAGGATGTGGAATCTGCATCACAAAAGCGGCCGAACTGTCTCAGCTACTGAGCGTGTACGAGGTGATCAAACGGACGGGACGGATCACGTATATCACACCCAACAGGGCAGAATGTGAGCGATGGACATCTGCTTTAAAAACAGTCAAACACACTTTCACCGCAATTCATCACAGTTGTTTAAGAGTAATATTGCAGCCAGATGCTTCACCACCCTGGAGCTCGGATCGCCCGGCTACCTGACGTTCCAGGCTAAACGTGCAACCTCTGATCGGCTGCTGTCGGTTTCAGCTCTTAGCGCAGCAGCTGGAGCTGAAAGAGAGAGAGAAAGAATCCTTTCCAGATGTGGATCCCTTTTGGAATTCTAGGAAACAGTCCCTATCTGGACCGAGCTATTCATTCACATCTCTACGTCTATGTCTCATGTTGGTCCAAAACAACAGGTTAAACACCAGCAACTATTTCAGAAATGTGCTTCAAAAACACGGATCACTTCCAAAGCGGACGAGCAATCAACACAAAAGAAGTATTTTTGATTCGCTCCTGTTCACGTGTTGTTGAGTCGTCGTGCGTGCGACATACATGTACGGCCTCGGAGAGACACAGTTGCCTTTGTGTTGCACTTCAGCCCTCACAAACACTCTTTTTGTTTGGACAATAAATCCTCTCATGCAAAAACGTTGGAGCTCCTGCGCATGTCTGCCTGTTATTTATGCATTCGGAGAAAATGTGCGAATGTTGGCACGCACGCACACACACACACACACACACACACACACACAGAGAGCTACGCTGTCATCAGATGTGATTAACGCAGTAAAACGATTAACATCAGAGTATTTATTCAAATCTCGACATCAAACACATTCTTTCTTCTTCTTTTTTTTCCTTTTTTTTATATCTCTGCAGATCACAGAGGTTACTGTCGGGGGAGAAAAGGCGCCTTCCGAACGGCCTGGCGTCGTCCGGCGTGGTCGGACCGAACAAGCCCCACGCTTTCAGCAGCACTCTCTCGCTCTCTTTCATCATTTACAGAGGGAGCGTGCCACGGCGGCGTGGTTCTCCTTGAAAACAAGGCCACTCGCTGTGACGGGGACAATGGACAGTAAGAGCCGGAGGTGTCGGCGGACTCATTGTGACGGATGATGTCACCGACGTCAGACCCCGACACTGTCAAGACACCAGCAACAGTGTCAGCAGGTCAACATGGAGGGCGGCCGGAGAATGGTAACAGTGATTCAGTTCTGAGGGGTCGAGGGGCCGGGGCACATGAGCGGACAATGTGTGTGTGTGTGTGTGTGTGTGTGCGTGTGTGGTCACGGTCCTGGTCCAAGACACTCAGACAAGCATAATAGATATAGTCATGCATGGATGATTAAAGCTCATGTAAAAGGCTTGTAAAACTACAAACGCACACACACATTTACTAGCCAGGTTTGTTTGCTGACAACTGACAGTTCTAATCAACACTGACTCATTTTTTAAAACTAAGAAATCATCCCAAAGACCCTGAAACACAATTGGAAATCAATCTCTAAGATCAGATGTGGGCCCCCTAGTGGCATCTTACTATAATTGTCCATTGTGTTGGAAAGCCAGTAATTCAGTGTGAATTGGCTTTTTCAGTGGGGTACATTGGCAAACAGCAAGAATAATCACATAATAAATGGCCCCATTTGGGGAAAAGAACATAGCGTCATTCAAGTTTTTGCACTTTGACTTGCTCTTGCTGCTCTTACCGGTACACCCCTGGTAGTTTACACCAAACAACTCGTCGGTGAATCCACGGTGATGTCAACGTCTGGGGGGGTATTCGTGGCTTGACCCGAACTCTGCTCTAAAGGTCAGGGAATACTATTTAGTAAGGTTGTCAGGTTCTAACTTGAGTGTGTGAACTACTCTGTATTAGCACGTACATGTAGGCACCAGCTGCCAGGGATCCACGGTTACCTCCATCCAACTGAAAGTGTCAAATAAAGAACACAATAATAAGAAAAAAAAGAAAGATTACTCAGTGTTTCTGAAACCCTGAGGACGTCTGTCACCGTAAATCACTGAACGTCCAACATGTCTCCAGAAGGGAACCAGTGGAGTGGATCGTTCAAAGAAGCCACGTTTGAATTCACAGACTTCTTGTGAGAAAAGCTTGTTGTTAAACAAGCTCTGGCAGCCTCCCGACTCTCCACATCTGTTCAGATTTCTCCTGATTAAATACGGTCCATGTTCCTGAGTTCTCTCTCCACTAATATTCCAGCCCTTTTTTTTGGGTTTTTTTTGATGGACACGCTTTCTGTCGAAACAGAGCGAGCGGCTGCTCTGCAGATGTTCTCAGTGAATGTGGTGTCTGATTTATAAGGCGAAAAAGACGCAGTGTTAAGCTACCTAATGGTAATAAAGATAAAATGGTAAATAAAATGGTTTCTGTGAGATGTACATCTGGAATAAGCTGGTTCACACACCTGCAGCTGCACACACTCATCCTGAGGTATCACCCACAGGTTACAGAGCTCTAATTCCAGTCGACCGTTATTGTGATACTGGGCTGGTTCACGTTAAATCAAAGCCATAAAACAATGTTCCTTTAGCATCACGCTGTGCATCATGTTAAGCTGAATTAAACCGTAAGTAGATGTGGGAGCTGCTTGACATCAATATCCATGAGCTGAAGCTGCCGGGCCTCTGCTGTCTGGTTTAATATGTCCGGATGAATCAAACATGAACGTCGCAGCACAGAAGGATAAAAGACTTTAATCATTATTAGCAAAACTGTTTAGTTTTAGTGGAAGAGATGCTGCTATGTTTCCGTCTTGTACCTGCGTGTTTTTTTTTTTTTCACGTCCTGTATGATGAATATATGATGATGTGTGTATCACTCAGTGTGTAATGTGTAATGTAATGTTTGTGGTCAAATCGATACAGGAGAAGGGAAAGACTGATGGCGCTGAAGTTCGCTTGACGCGCATCTCGCTTCATTTCAGTTGTGGGACGCTGAGTCGGTGGCACGTCGGAACAACATGAAACCAGCGAAAGATTAAAAGCTTAGTGGCAACATTCAACACGTCATGTCATGTGTGCATTTGCTTGCACACAGGTGCTGTTGCTACTTTCATAAAAAAAAAAAATCCTCATTGCAATCTCAATCTATCGTTTATAAAATTATTTTTTACATTATACTTTGTGTATCTACTGTACACATGAAGGTTTATGAACAGATTTTTTTCTAGAAAATGTTTTGCCCTAAACTGGCAAGAACCCATATTTGCCTACAACATTGACTTTGACAAAAAATTTGAAGTGTTATTAAAGAAAAAGTTAAAAATAAATAAGTAAAAAAAAGGTGATATCCCTTAGTAACTCACTGGGGTTAATGATGTTTTAATGGAGGTACATAAATACAGAGACAGGGTGGGAAAGTTTAGGATGAGGAACTGACCCGGGAGATGCTGAAGACTGAAATGAATGACGCAAATATGCTGTAGAAGAAGTTGCATATAAACTAAATTACAGATGCAAAAAGAGTCACAACACAATAAGAAGCCTTGGCCGAGGAAACACCACTCGTACGTGTGGGAACATCAGAATAGTTTAATAGTTTAATTGTGGCTAATCCCAGACTAAGATTATTTCTAAACGGAAATCTTCAGTGGAGATGCTCCAACTCAATTTCCATCTGGGATTATTGAACTCTTTCATTGGCAGGCTTATGTATCAGTGTGGATAATCAGCCTTTAATGTCTTGGCTCGCCACTAAAAACAGAAACGTGATATATGCGGCGTAAACACGCGGCGGTGTGCGCACCCACTGGCACACACGTATACATGTATTTATCTACTGTAATATGGTGATACTGTAACCTTGCTGGATGTGGCCCAGTGTGAATTTGAGATGTGTTCTTTGCTGTTTTTTTTCTGCTTTCTGGAAGGGAACATGAGGCCTAGGACGCCCATGTAGGTCAAAAACAAATCCTGCGCCTCCAGCTGGGAAGCCAGAAACTTCTTTGAGCATCTGAGTGAAAGGAGCAGGAGCACTGAGTTTCTTCCAGGTGCTGCTTTTCACAGTGGTAATCCTGCCACGGCGTGACTGTGATTTTTACAGAAAATCTCTCCAAACAGGGCCCAGATGGTGGGAGGTAGAAGCACACACATGCACAGAAAAAACAGTCATTCAGACACACACACACACACACACACACACACACACACAAGCAGAGGACTGTATACAGACCCAGGCGTTCACTGGTGCTTATAAAGTACAAAGCTCGCACTCTTCCACTCAGTCTGAAGGTGAGAACTGACTTGTTGCTCCTGGGTGGTCTCTGTTTAAAGATAACGGCAGGCAGAAATAAAGCCCGTTGGTTACGTCTATGCAAAGTTTGTGACCGTTTTATTATGTTTCTTATGTATACACACGTGGAATGTCTGCAGCACAGTGGAACAACCAACTGTTGAGGTTCCCCGGGAATAAGAAACTTCAAGGGATTTTTTTCCCTTCCTGTTTGCATTCGCACAGCCAGGAATGCTTAAGAGAAGTAAACCGCCGGTGTGCCCACTGATGTCATTTCTGCACACGATACAACAATAAAGAGAAGTTGCGCAGCCCCCTGCTTATGAAATAGCTACACTTGCTAACTCTGCTTGTTTTATTTCCAAAGCAGAAAGCACATTGTGGCATCTGGTACAAATAAATGGAGTTCTCTGCTATTCTCAACAATATAAGACACGGTGTGCTTTGACGTCAGATTGGGGGGAAACAAACATTGGACTTTGCGGGCACTGAACAAAGAAGCTGACCAATGCTAAGACCGATGCTAAGACTACTTCTGTGACTAACGCTACGACCAATGCTTAGACTAATGCTAAGACCAATGCTAAGACCAATGCTAAGACCAATGCTAAGACTACTTCTGTGACTAACGCTACGACCAATGCTTAGACTAATGCTAAGACCAATGCTAAGACCAATGCTAAGACCAATGCTGGGACTAACGCTTTTGGCAATTCATGCCAATAATTGTTCATCTGCTCATGTAAAAGTGTAGAAATATAAAAAATGCAATTATTATTGCACTCCAACTGCACATCTGGATATTTGCACTTAGTTATTTCATATTTTATAATCTATAAATAGATTTTATATATATTAAATATATGTTTTACCTTTTCAATATTATTTTTACCTTTACCTATTTACATTTGCTGCTATAAAGTGAATTTCCCTCACTGGATTAATAATTATCTGTCCTCTATCTGTCTATCTAAAGACTAATGCCAAAAGCAACATTTAGCAAGGCTGGATTCATGGTAGTAGTCCAAATTGATGCTAAAGAGCTAAAGTTCCCCAACATGTCGTCCCAGAAAGTAGATCATGCAGAGTGTCCACACAAAAAGGAAGTTCTTGAAACTGAAAAAGTGCCCAATTGAATCAGGAGTGTATCTGCATGAACCTTCCCACCTCAGCTCTCTTTGTAGAGGTGCAAAGTGTCCTAATACTTGAGACACCTCCGCTTTGTTGGCCAGGCATGAAGATCCTGACAGTGATGAGGACGTGGAGGATGTAGATATGAGGGATGTTTGAAATGAAGAGATAAAAGAGTTAATCTTCCACCGTTGCTAAACTGCTTCCCTCCTTAGCTCCCTATTTATGTACAGGGAAAGAATAGAGGGAAAAAAAACTTGCTCCATCTCTCCCTTTTCTGTTTCATGTGGTTACTGGAACAACAATGTACATTCTGAGTGCTGGGCCTTTGATGTTGCTGCATTCACCGAGCCGTCTTAAACCGGAGGAGAAAAGAGAGGGCGAAAGAGACGCAGGAGAGATTCTGTGGTGTGCTTCTGCTCTCTCTCTCTCTCTTTCTCCGTCTTGCCATCTCTCTCTCACTGGCAATGCATCTGACATCTCCCGGCAAAAGACAAATTCGGTTTCGCCTGTTAAGTCGTCAGTCAAAGCTGCGCAAGTGTTTTTTTGTCTTCCCCTCTCCCTCTCTCCCGCTCTCCCTTGCTCGCTCTCTGGCTCCATTCTCTTCCTCTCTCCCCACCTCCTCTGTGTCTTTGCTTCATTTCCGTGGATGCGGTGTTGTGATGGCCGCTTACACGCTTTTCAAACAATAACCGTTCACCCCCCACCGCAAGTTTCCTCTCTGCCAGAGCCCTCCACATGCCAGCACATCCTTTGGAGAGCCTTGAACCGACAACAAACACTGAGCGTTTTCACCGCCGAGAGAAAAAGAGTGGCCCATCCGCAAGCCCCTGTGTAATTAAACTAGATCTAATACTGTTATATGTTTCTTTTAGTGGGAATGGAGCGTTTCAGGGCCTCATTCTCACACCACTGCATCATTTTTCCAGGTCAACACAATGCCAGGCACAGTCTGGACAAACGCTACAGAAGGAAAAAGGATCTTTTAAACGAGCCTCAGAGATGGACAGGACCTCGAAGGGCTCCCAGAATCCTGATGAACCTCTCGCCGTCTTCCAGAGTGCGTTACAGTTGTTGTGTGAAGCTGTTTTCAGAGTCCTTGCCCATACTACACGCAGGTAGTAGGTAGCAAATGGAACACGCTCCTCACCTAACTAACTTAACTCGGTCCAACCCCCCCAGGGACCCAGTATTAAACATTCAACATGGCGGCGCGCAGCTCCACAGTTAGTACATTCCACTTGTTTTCAGAGTTAGTATCCAAACAGGAACAGGATCAGACAGGAAGTTGCCAAACAGAACGCCCTCCTCAACAACATGACTTGAACTCAAAGGACCCAGAGCTCATAATCCAAGATGGCGGCGCGTAGCATGACCTTTGCTACAGTGTAGTTTTATGTGGAACATTCAAATATTAAACCACGAAATAGCACAGAACATTTAATCTACTATGTTGAAATTGGAATAAAGCAACTTTTAACCCTGAAATTAAGTCACCGCGAGGTGCGGACTGAGACATCTTCTGCGTTTGCAATCACTGCATTCACATGGCTCTGCGTAAGGCCAGCAAGAGGAAGCTAACCCTCATCTCATAAGGAACATCGAGAATAAAACGTACACTGTGAACTCCTCTCCTTCACAGACAGCATCAGTGAACCATTTCTGTCATGATGCTAATTGTACTTGACAATGATTGACTGCCAGGATCTTTAACAACTTCTTATTGCATGAAAAAAAAAAAACAGCGTCTTTCTAGCGTCTCCGGCTCTCATCGTGGCACGAATTCCACCTCTCCCCGCTTCTGGGAGAGTGTCCGCTGGCCATTAGTTCACCTCCAACCAAGTGTTCCTGCTCACACTGAATGTGGGAGGAGAACATGAAAGAGACAAACAAACACGAGGCAACAGAGCCGTCGCAGGCACCTGCAGAATGCAAAGTGTTATCAGAAATGTGGCTGAACTGCATCGTCTGCTGCTCTGTCCTTCCCACAGGCAAAGATATCCTTTCAACTTACTGTCGCTTTCAATAACAGGCAAATGAAAATGATTACGCCAGCTTCAGAAAGGGCTGTATTATTCAAACAATAAGAGATTACGGCAAATGAATTGATATTTATTGTCCATGTGGATTGAAGCTGCAGAGAAACAGTTGAGAAACTGAAAAAGTATGTTATTGTTTCCTGCTGTTCGGAATATTTGAGATACGATGCAATATCGCCCCATAGTTTTCACTGAGCCAACAATAGAGGAGTGGAATGTACACATATACACACACACACACACACACACACACACACACACACACACACACACAGTCGTTGCATATATAAGTATACATATATAATAGAGTGTTTGAATACTATAAATAAATATACTACACTAGAACTATATATATTATTGGTTGTATATGTATTCAGACATCAGTTGCAGTATTAATCTATTTGTTTTACACATTTGTACAATAAACACAGTCTACTAAATGTAATATGCTCAATACTGTCAGCGCAAGTGTATCATCTGCTTCATTGTTTAATGCTGATTTTTGTTTATACTGATGTAGCCCTGTTTTTATTTCTGTTAGTTTTAATGGTTTTGAGTTTCTATGCACCAGCAACGCCAGCTCTTGTCACATGTATAATGGTGATAAAGATTCGACTCTATTCTTAGCTCATTTTGTCAGTGTTTCTTTTAAGTTTTTTGTTGTTACTTGACCCTGCCCGGGAATTCCTACGTGTCTGGAATGTTGGCGCCCAAATATCCAATCAAACCCCTCAATCAATGTCCTTTCACCAGAGAGGAGCATTGTCAACCGAGCCACGTTTGAGACGCCGAGCACAGCGGCGCTACTGTCACAGTGACGGAAGGTGTGAGGATGTGCGGGGAGAACACAGAAGCCTCAAATACCACGGCGTTGTAGCAGATGAAAGGGTCCGACCAAGCCAAATCACTTTATCAGCCCAAACAGCCTCTGTTCCAGCGGGATGCCGCTCAGATGGTGGGTGCTGAAATGTCACACTGCTAATTGAGAGCCACAACAAGGACCCTTATTTGGCCTGATCCAGCCGATGTGCACCGCTACTGTAATCACCACAGTGGTACGTCTCCACCGAAACATCAAATGACGCCGTGGAAGATTTGAGAATTTGCATCGCAGCCTTTGATCTGGCAAATCTAAACAAAGCAAGCTCTCGCTCAGCAGACGGTGTGAAGGTTATGACGTCCTGCCCTCCTGGGTCCGCCTGTCATTCCCGCTTCTGTTTCAAGCCACCTCTATTGCTGTAATTATTTTGGCTACAAAAGCGAGAGAGTGATAAAAATCAAACCATTAAAGGCAAATAGAACCCGAGGCTGACCTGGGGCCTTGTTTATCTATGACACACAACTGCAGGCAGACGTCAGCGACGCTTTGAGGTAGAAGCTAATGTCTGAACACTTGTCTTCAAGTTGGCTGCACTAACAAGTTTATGCAAAGTCAATAATGGCCTTATTCTTCTTCTACTTCAGTGTTGTAGTGCACTTATTCCAAAATTAATCTGTATGAATGCTGATAAAGTCATGTTGATCCATGCCACAGTTACACCAGGCTGCAACAAACACAATGACACGAGGCTTCTTGTCGTTATGGCACGATTAGTCACTTCATCAGAAAGCGAAGGGCCTCATGACAACTAGACAACTACACTTTGATTTGTTTCCTCACAGTGAGTCCAGTGAGTGTGTTAAGAGCCGGTCAGGACGCCTACAGACGATCAATGACGTGTGTCGTTGTAGATGTCACCCTGCTCCAGCACATCTGATCGCCGGAGTCAGTCTCTGTGAAGTTCTGCAGAGGCCTGACAACAAGTAGCTGACTGTTTCCGTTAAAATGTTGGAAGAATACTCTTACTTGCATCGTGTAAGCTTGCACTACCTTTATCATTGCACCGGTGCTTCAATTGTATTTGACAACTTGCAGAATTAAATTAAACCCCTATTTTATGCAAATTCAGAACCTTTATTTTTCCCAGAGAGAAACTTCTTTGTTACAGCAGCTCCAGCCAAGCAGAAAACCTAATAGAGTGGTTGCACCGCTAAAATATTCAACGTATAAAACCAGTAAGAAAACGTCTATACAGTAGGGAAAGTAAGAAGAAAAGCAGGAGTGGTTGCAACAGGCACAGTCAAACTACAAAATATATGGTTCTATTCTAATTCTAGTGGGTCTATTCTAAAACTTGGTGCCTTGCTGACTTCTGAGTGAGTTGGTCAGCTGGTATGTGTGGATGATCGAAATGATCCCACAGTGAATGGAAAGTCCACCTCCGATCAGGTAGACAAGCCACCAACTTCAGTTGTTCGGCTTCTTTGCCACCCAGCTACTATTTGGTCAAACCGTTTTGGGGCTGATGGTGAGAGAGAGGAAAAAAAAAAGTATTCCAGGGCTGGACGCAGCATCCCTAATGCTGCTCATCTACATTCCTCGACAGCCTCCCGACCATCTAAACCCACTGAGGCAGAGCACTTGACACTGATTTCACATCACTGTCTGAGAGCGAACCCCCCCACCCCACCCCAATTGAGATCTGTATGCTCACTCAGCCGTGCGCACTGATGTCTAATCAACAGCAATTAACCCTTGCCTCGTGCACGGGCCAGGGAGCTGGGAGATAATGAAGACGCCACTGTTTTTTTGGGTTTTTTTTTGTTTTTTTTTTTTTTTCACACAGTGCTTTTGTCACCGGGCCACTTCCCTCATGGATCACTGACAATGGAATGTGAATGGGCAGCTCGGGGGAAAAGTGCAGTCTCCATATTGCTGCGGCTGCTGGATCAGAACGAGTGAGGCTGTGGCGGAGACAATAGGAAACTGTGCAGAGTAGGTGGCTGTTTTGATTTCCGGAGGGGGATTTTGTCTGGCGAACGTTATATACAATGGTAAACACGGGATGAGAGGAGCGGGTGCTGCTGATGTGTGTGACAGACCTTGATTTTGGGGTGTTTGCTTTCCATTTCTTGTTCCTTGTTGCCGAGATAATGGACTTCCTGGACAATTCTTCCTCTGCATCTTTAATCTTGCTCCAACCTCCCAGCGAACGTAGACGGCTGGGAAACAAACAGGAACACGACACACTCAGTCTTTTCTTTGAGACAAGCGTATTTTGCACAACAGGATTGGCGAGCAGATCTCAGATGGCGTTTTGGAATGCATCGGGTAGTGTTGAGCAGAAGAAAAAAAAAAAAAAAAAAAGCATTCATGTGTCAGTAAAAGTTCCAGCTGAAAAGCAGACAGGTTTCTTTTTGACTTCTTGGATGCAAAAATAGCAAGGGAAGCAGAGGACACCCCTGCTCTACCCCCACATCTGACCTGTGGCCCTCAAAAGAAAAATACATCAAACGCTCAGAATTATCTATTCAAATGCCTGGAAACAATCTTTGGACAATGACACATCAATCAAATATTCCTGAACCGGGGGTGGATGTTTATATAAATGCTGTCTATCTGGGGGAGAGATCTCAGCGGCGTTACATCTCTTTTTCTGTGGGGAGATGGCAGAAAAAGACAGAAGGAAGTTCATAGAAAAACTTAAAATTCAGCTTTTTTTCCTCTCTTCTCCTTCTTTTCTCAAATCCCAGCGTGAATGTGTCGGCGAGCTCGTGGTATGCACCAAGATGAAAAGTAGAGGCCATCCCTTTGAAATCCTCCTCAAGTCAAAATTACCATTTCATTTCAACTCCAGCCAGGAAACGGAGAGCGGGGCCACTGCTAACAGCTTTGGGCATATCTTTATTTATTGTGTGTAAACTTTGGAGGAACATTGTTGCCTGGGAAAACGTGTTGTGTGGGTGGTGGAAGTGAGCAGTTGGAGCAACCACAAAGGGAGAGATCAGGCTTATTTTCTCTGTAGGAGGAACACATAAAAGTGAAAATAATGACCATTAGAACAGACCAGCAACATACAACAACATCATTTTCCAACAGCCAAGAAGTTATCACTGACGCTTAACAACTCCACTGTTTGACCCTGTTTAGGCAGTACAATTACTGGGTTTTTTTTGTTTTTTTTTGTTTGTTTTCTACTTTAATTAGTCGTCTCTCAGTGTTAAATGGGCCATTATCTGAGCTGGCACCAACTGCTGTTTCCATAGTGGTCCCATTAAGTCCATCATGTTGTTTTATGTAGTTGGCTTTATTTACCTCTCCACTGCAGGGGTTAGCATGAACTGAGCCCCGTATACTACCACGGACGGACACACACCTATTAGAGCGCATACACGCCAGTACATGAATTATCTCTGTGCGAGCAAGTAAGTAAGTAAATAGATTATTACTACGCTTCATACTTATATGGACAAGTAAAATCATTTCATAAAAGGCAGTTCTGAAAAGGTGTTTTCAATATGGGGGAGGTCAGTGCAGTCACAGATGTGTCTGGTTAGATGTATGTCGAGTGTGTCAGGTTCGGGGGGGGTGCAGAATGCTCCAGGTAGACTGATGCTGTCTGAAACAACATAGTTACAGTGTGCAGACGGCCGGAAATCCCACGGAAAGAGAAGAAGAGTACATACAGCGCTGTGTTCTGGTGTGTGTTACACCCCCCCGTGTTACTACGGAGATGGAATCTAACAGACAAATGGAGATGAAAAGCCAGTTTACCCAGTAAATTCATAAATGCACAGATTGAACTGTACCATATTCAGTCGAGTCATACGGGACTTGGGCCAGTACTTTAGGGTGTACCACGCTAAATACATTATTAGAAAATAAACCCAAATTTAGGAAATATATCTGCAGCATAACCGACCGGCACATTGTACTTGCCAATACTACAGCAAGTAAAAGTATTACTGACAGGCTAGAAATAAAAGTGGCACGTAGTCAAAAGCTGGTGGGAAAACTTCAAAAAAAGGTGCAACACATGCTGCAAATTCTCCCAGATTGCAACATTTACATCTGCAGACATGCAAACAGTGAAGGATTTAGGAACCTGCTCAGGTAGTTGACAGCCATCTGTGATTTCTTCCTGATTCCATTTTGGCCTGAAATCTTTCAGCATTACGGAAGAGAAGGGCCAAGGACCAAAAATGACTCAGGTGTAGCTGCATCACTGTTCTCAAAGGTTCACCAAACGTTTCAAATCGAGGTTTCAAGCCTTGTTTTCCTGTTCCAGACATTTCATGAACCCACAGCCAATATCCTTGTATGGTCCACACAAACAGGTGAGACTTGGTGATGCTCGTTTCATAAGGAGCCGTGTTTTCGCTCCATCTGTGCTCCTCAGCGCCGAACAAAAGGCTTTAAGTCGCTCACAGTCACATATTGGCGCTGAACTTTTGAATCAACAGATGAAACGTCTTAAGTGTATGCAGAATATACCAGTTCTGTGTTGATCCCCACAAGTTCTGTCTGTTAGCATTAATAGAATAAAGAGCTGAAAAAGGGGCTGCACACGCAGTCTGGTTGATTCATGAGCAGCAGAGAAACCGTAGAACTTGTTGATTGTGTTCCCGTCTACGAGTACATCTAATCGTAAACATGTGGCCCAACCGGCGGATTCATGCGGAGTTCAGAAAACACTCTTTTTTTTTCCATTCCTGTCCTTTACATCTTTTACTGTTTTCAATCAGCTGTCATAGCCGGAGCTGTGCTCCTACATTGCTTCGATGCGATATGGCTGACATCCGTATGCTGAAAGAATAAATGATCTAAATAATAACAGATTCAAGCCAAAACAAAGTACAGCAACAGCATACAGATGTTCTCAGGCATGTTGCAGACATGTTTGTCATTGTGTGAACTTCTGAAGGGTTCACCGTGATCTGTGGATGAACTCATTACATTTTAAGGAAGAGCCTTTTAAGATCTTTGGCGTTGGCGGGGAATCTGTTTGTTTATGCTTATCGCTGGGGTTGCAGAGATACACATCGAGGCAGTGCAGAGGTCAAAGTGCTCGTCGACAGCTGCGGAGATCCAGGATTCAGTCCACAGCAACGCTACGCATTCAGACAACCAGAGAGAATACGGAGGTATACGGGGTGACTCCGGGGTGACTCCGGGGTGACTCCGGGGTGCCACGTGTCTGTGGTGGTATCGCACGTTATCGCGGCATGAGCTCAGGAGGTTGGTCCCTGGATGAATGTGAGTGTGTGATGGTCGGAGAGGCGTGAATCAGCAGCCAAACTTCGTCTGCCTCAGGTGGTTTGTAGTCAATGAATAACGTATCCACTGTAAAACATCTTTGGGTTCTAGAAAAGAGCTACATGAGATCGATCCGTTATGGGTATTATGGTAAATACGAGTGCCCGATGTGCACAGTAGGACAGTGGGTACTCCTGCTTCCTTATACCGACAAAGGTTGACCGGTTAGTCTAAATCGCCAAAGGTGGGAGTGTGACTGGTCCTCGGATCGGCGCCAGCATGAATCGCAAGCTTAAACAGGAGCAAGTGAAAGATAACAAACGCAGGAACGAACGCAGGAACGATGGAACAAACAAAAGGCCGAACGTGTGAGCAAGACGCGGACAAAGAAACAAAGGAAGGAGCGAGCTAACGCGCAAACGATCATGTTGTTTTCCACAAGCTGCTTAGATGAGATGATCAGTCGGAGAGAAATGCAGGATTTGTCACCGATGGTAAACAATATTAACCAATCTGTTATTGTTGTACTGAACCAAGGAGTCCACCCGTGGTATGAGCACAGGTCAACCTCGAAGTGCACTTTTTCGTACTTAGGCGAAGTGAGTCACGATTTCGGCTGTCCAACATTCCTGTTCTCGGGAACATCCTCGGTGGCTTCAGACGAATTCTGCAGACGTGTCAGCTGAAGGAGTTGAAAACCAAGCTGGGTGTTGCATATATATTTGGACAGCGAGGTCTTGTTCATTTGTTTTATCTTTCCCACTTTTCATGTCCTCCACCTCCATTTATTTGTACTGGCCTTAGCCTCGCCACACTTGGCCGTAGCACTTACATATATTTAAACAAGGGCTGTAGAGGGCGAAGGGAAGTACTGGACAAAACTGTAGTTGTGTCGTCTTAACCAAGACAACAAAACTACAAGGGGGCAAGACATCTCACCTCGGCTGGCTCTGCTCCTGCTGCACAGGCACAGAGACTCCTTTTGGCTCATCGGTCTGGAGCTGGAAAAGGAAATATGGACAGTCAGAGGAGAAGTGTGTGATTATATAGTTGGAGGGAAATAAACAGAGAGAAACACAAGAGCGGTGCGATGGAAACAAAAGGGAGTCACTTGCACAAGACTAGATCATCTTACAGGAAGCACACGCTCTGATAGTTTAGCCGCTGACCTCTTGTATGCAGGCGTGGGGGGGGGGGGGGGGGGGGGG